>CP139504.1:186473725-186727164 GCA_021014915.2 Artemisia tridentata subsp. tridentata | reverse complement strand
TAATTGATGATTATGGCTTGAATACATTCTTTTGTGCATAATTATTTTAGAGATTAAGGTGTTTCTTTAAGCATGTTGTACCGTACAAATTTTTATGCACAAATCCTATTCCACATTAAATTAAGCACTTGAACGAAAAATTACAGAATATGCATGTGTATGTCGAGTAGAACACAATGTAAATATATAAGGATATTGATTTGGAGTTACGAATTGTATTAATAATTTATTTAGTAAGATTTTCACGAACATGTTCATATGTCGGATGCAAATGTTGAATATGATAATACCAAAGTACATTGACGATTTTTTAAAGCAAGATGACTAAAACATCTTCAAAATCATTATAGTGTCACATGTGCGAAATATATATGCAAAAAGAACAACAATAAAGAAACAACACATAGGCGCTTAAGAGCATCCCATAGCCTTTTATTTAGAAACAATAAAGACAATTAAGCATAAAGTTATACTATACTTTAAAAATCCAAAGCAATCATAAGTCATAACAAACTTGTTGATACATTTAATTTAAAAAGTATGAAGACTCAATATTATATTAGGCAAAGACCACATGTTTTGTCCCACAGAGCATGTCACAATTCACACAGTTACAAATGAAACTCAACAAATCATCATTAAAAACTTTAGCCATGTGATCCAACCCACTTTGACCTTTTATATCTTGGCCCTATTGCTATTGATAATTTATAATGTTTTGTTTCTTTTTGTCTTTATGATATTTAAAATAAATATAAGTAATATTGTTTTAGATATGTGTTTTTTTTTTTTTTTTTTAATGATTGTAATAGGGAATTTTTAGATATAAATGTAAGTATAAGTTATTAGGATTTTTATTAAGGTTGGGATGTTAATGATAAGTATTGTGCATGTGAGGGGTTTTTTATGTAAAAAGTCAAGTGTGAGGGTTTTTTAGTTATATTTCTAAATACAATCTTTAACACTGAAATGATATTTCTGCATGGGAAGCCGAAATGCCTGCTTGAATTAATTTCCGTTATCATGACTTCTCATTACTTGAGCGTTGTATTTTTTTACTTATTTATAATTGATGATTATCACTGATTTTGTTATAACCCTAATACATATTATCTCACACATAACTCTCTGATCAATGGCCGTCTCGCGCAACATTGAAGAACTTAAGCAGGTTTCTGGTTCCGACAATCTGGCCACTTGCTTCAAGTTTTTGTTTAACAATCGGGTAACTGAAGAGGAGGGGTTCTTAATGCGGATGGGGGAGGAAGCCAATCAACTCCGTAGCCAGATTGATAAGACTGAGATCAGCATAAGGGAGACTCGTTTGCTTGGCCCCTTCAATGAAAAAGCTGTGGATGCGCTGGAGTGTGTTTGATTGCGACACAACAAAGGGATCGTGACAGGCTGCTAGCAATTACCAATCTCCTAGCTGAAGTTCGTGATGGTATTCATGAGAAAGAAGGGCATGTCAGGCTTATGGAGTTTCATGAAGCGCTATCAGATGATGATGATGATTAGAGCATTATGGTGGATGTATTTTGGGCAGTATTTTGAATCATCTTTTGGATGTATGTATTAATGATAAGATGGTTAACTGCTATGACTCTGAAAGTTGATGTTAATGACTTTGATTACCAAGTACTCTCATGTTTAATATAAATAGTAGTATTTAGTTTTATCTTTATGTTTTAGTTTACTTATTTACTTTATTTATATTTTTTTTTATACTCGTACTTTATGAGAAAGTGGGTTTTCTCTCACACACACATGAGTCAAACACACACTATTTTTAGATCTGGCGAAAAATTGATGAGGCGAAAAGTGTACCGCTTTTAAGGGGTCATTTAAGCCCGAAATCGTATTTATTTGATCAAATATTGCCCTAAATCGTTCCTTTTGTCATTTTAGGTACTTTTGAGGAGAAATCTGGAAAAGGAGGCATTTTGGACGTTTTTGGAGCATTAAAGTGAAGAAAACGGCAAAGTCTCAAGAATCGGCTAAAAGTTACTCTTGACGGCGTCACAATTAACATGGGACGGCGTCATGCCTTGGCAAGAAAAGTTGGATGTGAAATTTACTCATGACGGGCCAGTGAGTTAGCATGAGAATTCTGACGGCGTCATGCTTTAACTAAATCAAGGGCGTCACGGCTTAAATCATAAGGGGACGGCGTCACGTTCATGATCCGACGGCGTCAAGCCTTGATAGGCCAGAATGGATTTTTGAAAAGCTAAAGAGGGACGGCGTCATGAAGGTCACCCGGGAACCCTAAAAGCGGCGAGGTGACGGCGTCACAATGCATAAGGTGACGCCGTCAGATCCAAAAATCTATATATAGTTTTCTAATTTTTTGTCATTAAGGGAGAGCTTAGTGTGTGGAATTTTGGGATAAAACCCTAAGACGATTTTAGCTACTTTTTCAGGGCTTTTTGCCTTGAGATCTTCCATGTTTCATTGAAAGATAAGTTATCAATTAATCATTCAATATGTCTATGTGTTGTTTGATTCTATCTTATGCTTGTCTTTTGTTTAACATGTTAGGCTAATTTTATCTTGTGTTTGCTTAGATCTAATGAAACCTAGCTATTGATTATTGGTTGTTAGTGTGTTGTTAGTTGTATTGGATGATTGTTTATCTATGTTAGGCTTAAGAAAACTGGCTAACTTCCTATTCGGTAACTTGCTTGAACGTCTTAAGAAACATGAACCAAACGCGTACTAAAGGTTTTTATGGTTGTATTTAATGCACAAGCGAATTCTAGTGATCCCATGTTAGGAGCTTCCTAGCCGGCTCGACATAGGAGTGAAGTAGGAGCTTGTAGAGTTGGGGAAGTAAGTACACCACCCCACGAATGGTATTAAGGAACACACCCGTCATCCACGCGACTAATACACACTAATTAACCGGTAAAAGATAGTTAGGGAGTAAGGAAATCTAAGTAAACACATTTCTCTACACATAAGTTTCTCACCACATTTCATTTTTGTTATTTTATTTTATTTGCATTCGTAGTCATTTGGGTTTGATCGGTTAAAATCAAGTCGTTATTTATTTCCAAGGAGTACAACGGAAGTTGTATTCCCGGGTCGTTATCCCCAACGAAGGCGTGAATGGAATTTGTGCAATCGGGTTTGTGAATCGTGTTTGAGATATAAAAATTTGAGAGATTTTGGATTTGGATTACAACTACGTAAAACAACAAATATGCTAGGAAATAAAAAACAATTACAACTAGAAACAATTAACGTGAATAAATAAAACGTGAATAAAATACACGAATAAAAACGTGAAATAATGAAATACTAAACCTAGGATACAAATGTAATAAAAACTAATTTTATAAAAGAAAATAAAAGTCTACAAAAGTTTAGGGACCAAAGTGCAAAAATTAAAACTTTAAAAATACTAAAAACAAAGGCAGGGGCCAAATGGTACTTTTCTAAAACTTACTTTAAACTAAAAATGATTTTAAGACAAAGACAAGGACCAAAATGGATTAAACTGAAACTTAGTGGACTGACTTGTAAACTTTAAAAATTAAAAATGATTTTGAAACAACAAACTGCCCAGGTTCGAACCTGGGCAACTAAACTTTGTTAAAACTATTTTTTTTCTACTTCTCTCTTAAAGACTAACTAACAACTAAATCAAATAAGCGCTGGGGGACTAACACTATCCAGAAACTCAGCTTATTCCAACTCCAAACCAAACATTAAACAGTCCAGCTAATAATAAGCTCAAACGTAAACAATAAACTAGCCATACAAAATAAACTCAAACTCTAACCGATAAAAGCACAAACAATAGACGATAAACGATCTAAATCCAATCTCAAACTAAAGCTATACTAAAACTATAATAAAGCAACACTTAACTATGCTTACTGAAACACAAATCAACAAATCAATAACATACTTTCAACTAACCACAAGATTCAGTAACAAGCTAGAACTTACTATATCAGTAGCAAGCAAAAAAAAACTAAAACAAGATATGCTAAAAACAGATAAACACAAACATTAACAATAAATGTAAACCAAGCAGCAATACAACAAGAACAATATAAAATAAGAACAATGAACTTCGACTTGAATTAAATTAAAGAGTAAAGTTACAATTACAACTAAAATAAAAGCATACCGAAAATACTAAATAAAACCTTACGACTTAACTAAAGCTACAAACAAGAACATACCGAATTCTTTAGCTAAAAATAATCCTGGTTACCACAGTAACCTCACTACTCTATTTATACTACTTAAGAAAAAAATAAAATACTTCGGTTCTCTTTTTTGTGTTTCTTCTCTGAGATAAATCTTTGATAACTTCGATTTGTGCTTCTTTGACTCTTTCCCAGCCGTTGGATTAAAGATAGATGATCACAGCTCTTGATTTTGGTCTTGGCGCCCACTAACTCACACGGATTGATGACATGGATGATGGGGAGGTATAAGGGGAAGGGTTTTGGTGTTGGGGAGAAGAGAAGTGGGTAAAATGGTGAAAGTTTTGGGGATAGGTGATAGTGAAGGTGAAACCCGTGAGTGGGTTCTTGGCGGGATAGGGAAGAAGGCAAGATTAGGGATTTTGACTTGTGAATTGGGGATTTGACCACTTTGTGAACCGGCTTTAGTATTTAACTAAAGTGGGTCGGTTTGTTTTTGGATCGGGTATAGTTTTTAGGTAGTGTTGGGTGTGGGCCGGTTGGTTGTTAAGGGTATTGGGTTTAGTTTTGTTGAGTGGGTCGATGGGGTTAAATTGTGGATTGGGTGTTTAGTTTAGTGGGTTGGGGTTTAAGGGTTATATGGATCCGGTTTGTTAGTTCATGTTTAGGATAGATACCAAGGACCAAAGTTGTACTTTATGAAACCTCAAGGACCATTCTTGTAAATCTTGAAACTGCAGGGACCTGAGTTGACATTTCACCAAAATATTCCAAGTGACCAAAAATGCCAAGCTTATTATTCCGAGGACCAAAAATTTATTTTTTTTTACTATTTTTTATATTTTTTTTTCAAGCTTGAGGGACTAGACTTGCCATTTGCAAATTTTATTTGTTTTTCAAACGTTTTCAATCATTTTGCATATGGAATACAAAAACACATCTCAAAGATATTTTTAACATTTTTTGATCGTTTTAAAGTGTTTTTGGTTGTTTTGACTCGAAAATTGGACGAAAAGATATGTGTAAAACGACACATATCAAATCCCCCACACTGAGCAATTGCTAGTCCCTAGCAATTTTTTTATGAAAAGTTGATGGATGTATCTCTTTACCAGAAGCCATCACCTCTGGAGTAGCCAAATGTTTCAGTTCAAGTAAGAACTATGGTACACTGATAACCATATGATTTTGAGCAAATCATCAGCTGCCAACGGATTTGATTTGTCTTTACCAGAAGCCGTTTGCTTCTGGACTAGCCAACTCTTAGATAAAACCACTTATTATCTTTGGTGAGCTGATGACCAATTATGGTTTTCCAACTGCCTTTACCAAAAGCCATAATCTTGCGGGCTAGCCAACTCTTCATCTTTTTAGGATATGGTGAGTCGAATACCATACAATTTTTGGCAAATTGTAAGCCGTAAACGGATTTGATATATCTTTACCAAGAACCGTTTGCTCTTGGATTAGCCAATCCTTTTGTGTGTTAGACATGGTGGACTGATAACCATTTGTTGTGTAAGTGCAAAACACTTACACCAAAAAAAAATTTTGGCCAAAAACGGGGGAATTAGATGGTATATATACGTGATTAAATTCGTGAGAATTCCCCCCACACTAGAAATGAATATTGTCCTCAATATTCAAAGTACCGGCTGTTATGCCGAAACTGAGAACGTAAAAGGAAAATATTACGGGCCATTTATTTTATTTTTGTTTTTGCAAATTTTTTTTTTTTTTTTTTTTTTTTTTTTTTTTTTTTTTTTTTTTTTTTTTTTTGAAATTTATGTACAACATCGGGGGCATCTCCCCCACACTAGGGTGGTAGAAAGTAGAAAGAAGTCAGAAATATGGGTGAAAACCCATATGGTGTGCTACTGTTTTTGTTAACCGAGTCGCTAGCTTGACTCGACCCCGAATTCATTTGTCCATGGGGAAGCAAGTGGAAACCAATCTCAATCGGACTTTCATTCAAATTGTTTGGATAAACATTTGAACATGAGAAAGTTCCACACCGATGAGATAAAACCCGCGGTATTTCAATAGAAGAAACTATTAAGGGTGATACCGGGGTCAAATGTGGTGTCCTCATTCCCGTAGGAGAAAAGGGAAAGAGCAATCACACCATATGTGATGAAGAGAAGCAAGATTTTTATGATTATCATGTAAAACTCTTCATCATAAGAAGCATCATCGGCTTCAACGGGAGGGAGGGTTGGGATAAAATCTTCAAGAAGTAAATCTTTGAACATTCCTCCCCCCACACTAGAATCATCCTCCAGATCAAAACAAAAATGATCATATTCAGGAGGAGATATCAAATGAGGGAGTTCAACTGAGAACTCCTCATGATATCGATCATTTTTATCAAAATGAAATACATCATACTCGGGAAGAGACATATAAGAATAGGGAGTGGTATTTACACTTCCCGTCTCTTCCAAATGATCGATATCAAAACGAAAGGCTTCATAAGCCGAGAGTGAATAATCGGGATGAGGAGTGGGATTGCCACTTCTCTCCTCTTGATCATTAAACACAAAACTCTCTAATTCGGGAAAAGCATCCTTGAGCTCGAGCTCGGAAGGATAAGACGGCTTTTCCACAACAACATCATCCTTTGGGGGGAGAACAAACAATGGTTCATCAAAAATCATTTTTTCTAAAATCGGGCCATCTCCCCCCGGATCAACATCGGGCTCAACAATTTGAGCATCAAACAAGAAGACCTCGAACTCTTCTTTAGAAATATCACTTTCCTCAAACGGAGGAGAAGAGTCGGAAATGAGTGATGTGGAAGTAAGAGTGGGATTTTTGACAATATCAATACGACAAACCGATTCTGAAGGTGGGGCAAGTGGTGTGCTCTTAGAGCTAGCAGTTTTTACCACTTCCGTTGTATCCTCAGATTCGTGTTCATCGTAATCAAAAACACTCTTAACTTCTGCATTACAACTTTTGAACCATTCACTTGAACCAGGGGCTATGTTCATTGCTTTGAGCTCAGAACGTTTTTGTGCAACACTTTTGACCGTGAATCTAGAAAGTTTTGAATCAATTTTTTCAGATTTTTTATCAATAGTAGCAACGTTGCAATTAGACCCCTGATTAATGTTGAACGTGATCTCTTCATTTTCAACACGAATGGTTAATTCTTCAGCGTACACATCAATAAGAGCACGACTCGTTCTTAGAAAAGCTCTACCCAAAATGAGTGGAACTCGTGGATCGGCATCAAAGTCTACAACAACAAAATCTGTGGGAAATTGGAACTTTCCCACTTTCACGACAACATCCTCGGCTATTCCAAGCGGATAAGTAGTAGTACGATCCGCTAGCTCGAGTGTCATGCACGTGGATGTAAGCTTTGGAAGAGATAGTTTTTCCCATATCGAGAGTGGCATGAGGTTAATACTTGCGCCAAGATCGGCCAAGGCGGAGCATTTCACCATCCCCGAGAAATCACACGGGATTAAGAACTTGCCGGGGTCTCCAAGCTTTTCGGGAAGCTTCTTGAGGATGACCGCCGAGCATTGCTCGTTTAATGGGGTTTTTGCCATATCGACTAACTTATCCTTGTTGCTTAACAACCCTTTGAGTGTAGTTGCAAACTTTGGCATGAGAACGAGAGCATCAGCAAAGCTTATGTCGAAGTGCATCTCATTGAAGATTTGGAAGAACTTTTCCATTTGTGCATTGTTTTTCTCTTTAAGCTTTTGATCATTAAGCCTTGAAGGATATGGTATTGAAGGCTTTGGATTTGTCTTCGGAACATCGGGTTCCGGAATTGGGGTTGGGATTACCGAAGGTTGGACGTGTGCGGTACTTCGTGAGCTTGTGGAATGCACCTTGTCCGTTGTCTCCTCGGTCTCAATTTCAACTACCTTTGGAGGAAGAGAAGAAGAGGTAGTTGGAATTTTGGGTCCATTATATTGGACACCACTCCTTGTTGTGATCGCCTTCACATCGCCCCTCGGGTTAGCGATCGTGGTGCTAGGAAGAGTTCCTGAGCCCGAGGGTCGATCATTTAAAGACTTTCTGATTTCATTTATTTGAGTGGCCATCAACCGATTGGTTTCATTTTGGGATATCATGAATTGCTTCAATAATTCCTCCGTGGACGTTTGATTTTGGTTTAAAACTTGGTCTTGATTAAAATTTTGTCCACGGTTTTGAACATTTCCCAAATTTTGATTGAAATTTTGACCACGGTTTTGATTTCCTTGAAAACCTTGGTGATTACCTTGGTTTTGAAAACCTTGATTTTGGAAACCTTGGTTTTGGAAATTTTGGTTCACCCGACCTTGGTTTTGGTTAAATTGGGCATTTCGGTTTTGCCCATTTGGATTTTGGGGGTTGAAACCAGGTGGTCCAAGATAATTGTTGGAGCGATAGCTTAGAAGATTACGGTCTCCTTGGGGTTGGTAAGAATTACCTCCCGAATTGTAGGATCCCGAAGCAGCATAAACGCTCTCTTGAGTGTTGCCATTGGTGGCTGGACACTCGAAATATGGGTGTGGACCACCACATGTTACACAGCTTTGATTCACCACATTTGCTTGTTGAGTTTGGTTTTGAAGATTATTTTGATGTATCCTCAAAACAGCCGTGGATAAATCATCCATTCTTTTTGTGAGTGAAGCTATCTCGGATGAAGAGTCGGTAGTGATAGATTTAGATGACTCACTCCTCTCGGCGGAGGAATCCCAATAATTGTGGTGGGCGGTCATGTTTTCAATTAAATCATAGCACTCTTCGGGTCGCCTTTTCATAAAGGTACCACCGGCCGCAGCATTGATCGTTTCACGATGTCGTAATGTTAAACCATTATAGAATGTGTCTATTATGGTAACAAGCAACATATTATGATTAGGACATCGATCAATAGATAGCTTATAACGTTCCCAAGCTTCGAATAAAGATTCATCGGGAAGCTGGCGAAAGTTGCTTATATCATTCCTCAATTTCGTCACCATTGATGGTGGGAAATATTTTGCCAAGAATTTTGAAGTCATTTCATCGAAACTATGAATTGAATTCTTGGGAAGACGATCAAACCAAGCGGTGGCATGATGCGTCAATGAATAAGGAAAAAGATACAAGCGAAGGGCGTCATCGGTGACACCTTGTTGTTTCATGCTTTGGGTTACCGTGATGAATTTATCGAGATGCTTGTTTGCATCTTCACCCGGTAAACCGTGAAATTGGCACGAAGTTTGGACTTGTTGGATCATATGATGTTTAAGTCCAAAATCCGCGGCTTGGATATTGACGGGAGCAATAGGTCCGCCCCGTCCTTGCATGGTCGGTTGGCACAACTCCTCCATCGTTCGGAGATCGGGAGCTGGCCCATTATTACCCGCGTTATTATCAGCAGCCATATTCTCAACGTCTTGAAAATCAAGACGTCGATTTCGGCGAATAATTCTTTCGGGATTAGAAACGGGTGAACAAAGATTGGGTGTGGAAGAACGGGTGCTCATGCACCAATAAAACAACAAAAGTTTAAAAACAAATTTTTGAAAATGAAAATCTTTTTTTTTTCTCTTTTTTTTTTTTTTTTTTTTTTTTTTAGGATAGTTACACAATATTTTTTTGTGATCGATTCGTCAATCGAAACTCGTTTCTCACAAAATTACTCGCAGAGTGGCGGAGAAGCAAAGGTGGGCAATAAATGCTCCTTAAAAACCCGCCTCTTTCGGTTTGTCAATTTAATGTCAAACCATCCTTAAACCACTTGTATAGGTTGTAATTTCAAGATAATCCGAAAAACAATTAACTCACGATTCGTTTTGTTGGAAATTCGGAATGGTTTACAACACTTCAAAGAAGTGAGGATGTTTATTTTATTTTCTTTTGTTTTTGTAAAACACCTTAGACAATGAACTTAAACCAATAATCACAAGATGAATGGCTTCTTTGAAAAAGGTACACCACTCACAAGGATACAAAGGCAAGTTTTAATCTTTAGTTTGGGAACTTATTATGTCCGTACCCCCAGTTAGGTAGTACTCTGTCTTGATTCTCGACGGTAAATTTTTTTTTTGTTGTTATTATTAAACAAGGAGTTTTTTTTTTTTTTAGAAAATATTCACAAATATACTATAAACCTTCACAAAGAAAGTTTATAAAACACGATTTGACAAACGAGATTTTAAAAATTCGCTACAGCCCTCCCCGGCAGCGGCGCCAAAATTTGATCGGTTAAAATCAAGTCGTTATTTATTTCCAAGGAGTACAACGGAAGTTGTATTCCCGGGTCGTTATCCCCAACGAAGGCGTGAATGGAATTTGTGCAATCGGGTTTGTGAATCGTGTTTGAGATATAAAAATTTGAGAGATTTTGGATTTGGATTACAACTACGTAAAACAACAAATATGCTAGGAAATAAAAAACAATTACAACTAGAAACAATTAACGTGAATAAATAAAACGTGAATAAAATACACGAATAAAAACGTGAAATAATGAAATACTAAACCTAGGATACAAATGCAATAAAAACTAATTTTATAAAAGAAAATAAAAGTCTACAAAAGTTTAGGGACCAAAGTGCAAAAATTAAAACTTTAAAAATACTAAAAACAAAGGCAGGGGCCAAATGGTACTTTTCTAAAACTTACTTTAAACTAAAAATGATTTTAAGACAAAGACAAGGACCAAAATGGATTAAACTGAAACTTAGTGGACTGACTTGTAAACTTTAAAAATTAAAAATGATTTTGAAACAACAAACTGCCCAGGTTCGAACCTGGGCAACTAAACTTTGTTAAAACTATTTTTTTTCTACTTCTCTCTTAAAGACTAACTAACAACTAAATCAAATAAGCGCTGGGGGACTAACACTATCCAGAAACTCAGCTTATTCCAACTCCAAACCAAACATTAAACAGTCCAGCTAATAATAAGCTCAAACGTAAACAATAAACTAGCCATACAAAATAAACTCAAACTCTAACCGATAAAAGCACAAACAATAGACGATAAACGATCTAAATCCAATCTCAAACTAAAGCTATACTAAAACTATAATAAAGCAACACTTAACTATGCTTACTGAAACACAAATCAACAAATCAATAACATACTTTCAACTAACCACAAGATTCAGTAACAAGCTAGAACTTACTATATCAGTAGCAAGCAAAAAAAAACTAAAACAAGATATGCTAAAAACAGATAAACACAAACATTAACAATAAATGTAAACCAAGCAGCAATACAACAAGAACAATATAAAATAAGAACAATGAACTTCGACTTGAATTAAATTAAAGAGTAAAGTTACAATTACAACTAAAATAAAAGCATACCGAAAATACTAAATAAAACCTTACGACTTAACTAAAGCTACAAACAAGAACATACCGAATTCTTTAGCTAAAAATAATCCTGGTTACCACAGTAACCTCACTACTCTATTTATACTACTTAAGAAAAAAATATAAAATACTTCGGTTCTCTTTTTTGTGTTTCTTCTCTGAGATAAATCTTTGATAACTTCGATTTGTGCTTCTTTGACTCTTTCCCAGCCGTTGGATTAAAGATAGATGATCACAGCTCTTGATTTTGGTCTTGGCGCCCACTAACTCACACGGATTGATGACATGGATGATGGGGAGGTATAAGGGGAAGGGTTTTGGTGTTGGGGAGAAGAGAAGTGGGTAAAATGGTGAAAGTTTTGGGGATAGGTGATAGTGAAGGTGAAACCCGTGAGTGGGTTCTTGGCGGGATAGGGAAGAAGGCAAGATTAGGGATTTTGACTTGTGAATTGGGGATTTGACCACTTTGTGAACCGGCTTTAGTATTTAACTAAAGTGGGTCGGTTTGTTTTTGGATCGGGTATAGTTTTTAGGTAGTGTTGGGTGTGGGCCGGTTGGTTGTTAAGGGTATTGGGTTTAGTTTTGTTGAGTGGGTCGATGGGGTTAAATTGTGGATTGGGTGTTTAGTTTAGTGGGTTGGGTTTAAGGGTTATATGGATCCGGTTTGTTAGTTCATGTTTAGGATAGATACCAAGGACCAAAGTTGTACTTTATGAAACCTCAAGGACCATTCTTGTAAATCTTGAAACTGCAGGGACCTGAGTTGACATTTCACCAAAATATTCCAAGTGACCAAAAATGCCAAGCTTATTATTCCGAGGACCAAAAATTTATTTTTTTTTACTATTTTTTATATTTTTTTTTTCAAGCTTGAGGGACTAGACTTGCCATTTGCAAATTTTATTTGTTTTTCAAACGTTTTCAATCATTTTGCATATGGAATACAAAAACACATCTCAAAGATATTTTTAACATTTTTTGATCGTTTTAAAGTGTTTTTGGTTGTTTTGACTCGAAAATTGGACGAAAAGATATGTGTAAAACGACACATATCAAATCCCCCACACTGAGCAATTGCTAGTCCCTAGCAATTTTTTTATGAAAAGTTGATGGATGTATCTCTTTACCAGAAGCCATCACCTCTGGAGTAGCCAAATGTTTCAGTTCAAGTAAGAACTATGGTACACTGATAACCATATGATTTTGAGCAAATCATCAGCTGCCAACGGATTTGATTTGTCTTTACCAGAAGCCGTTTGCTTCTGGACTAGCCAACTCTTAGATAAAACCACTTATTATCTTTGGTGAGCTGATGACCAATTATGGTTTTCCAACTGCCTTTACCACAAGCCATAATCTTGCGGGCTAGCCAACTCTTCATCTTTTTAGGATATGGTGAGTCGAATACCATACAATTTTTGGCAAATTGTAAGCCGTAAACGGATTTGATATATCTTTACCAAGAACCGTTTGCTCTTGGATTAGCCAATCCTTTTGTGTGTTAGACATGGTGGACTGATAACCATTTGTTGTGTAAGTGCAAAACACTTACACCAAAAAAAAATTTTGGCCAAAAACGGGGGAATTAGATGGTATATATACGTGATTAAATTCGTGAGAATTCCCCCCACACTAGAAATGAATATTGTCCTCAATATTCAAAGTACCGGCTGTTATGCCGAAACTGAGAACGTAAAAGGAAAATATTACGGGCCATTTATTTTATTTTTGTTTTTGCAAAATTTTTTTTTTTTTTTTTTTTTTTTTTTTTTTTTTTTTTTTTTTTTGAAATTTATGTACAACATCGGGGGCATCTCCCCCACACTAGGGTGGTAGAAAGTAGAAAGAAGTCAGAAATATGGGTGAAAACCCATATGGTGTGCTACTGTTTTTGTTAACCGAGTCGCTAGCTTGACTCGACCCCGAATTCATTTGTCCATGGGGAAGCAAGTGGAAACCAATCTCAATCGGACTTTCATTCAAATTGTTTGGATAAACATTTGAACATGAGAAAGTTCCACACCGATGAGATAAAACCCGCGGTATTTCAATAGAAGAAACTATTAAGGGTGATACCGGGGTCAAATGTGGTGTCCTCATTCCCGTAGGAGAAAAGGGAAAGAGCAATCACACCATATGTGATGAAGAGAAGCAAGATTTTTATGATTATCATGTAAAACTCTTCATCATAAGAAGCATCATCGGCTTCAACGGGAGGGAGGGTTGGGATAAAATCTTCAAGAAGTAAATCTTTGAACATTCCTCCCCCCACACTAGAATCATCCTCCAGATCAAAACAAAAATGATCATATTCAGGAGGAGATATCAAATGAGGGAGTTCAACTGAGAACTCCTCATGATATCGATCATTTTTATCAAAATGAAATACATCATACTCGGGAAGAGACATATAAGAATAGGGAGTGGTATTTACACTTCCCGTCTCTTCCAAATGATCGATATCAAAACGAAAGGCTTCATAAGCCGAGAGTGAATAATCGGGATGAGGAGTGGGATTGCCACTTCTCTCCTCTTGATCATTAAACACAAAACTCTCTAATTCGGGAAAAGCATCCTTGAGCTCGAGCTCGGAAGGATAAGACGGCTTTTCCACAACAACATCATCCTTTGGGGGGAGAACAAACAATGGTTCATCAAAAATCATTTTTTCTAAAATCGGGCCATCTCCCCCCGGATCAACATCGGGCTCAACAATTTGAGCATCAAACAAGAAGACCTCGAACTCTTCTTTAGAAATATCACTTTCCTCAAACGGAGGAGAAGAGTCGGAAATGAGTGATGTGGAAGTAAGAGTGGGATTTTTGACAATATCAATACGACAAACCGATTCTGAAGGTGGGGCAAGTGGTGTGCTCTTAGAGCTAGCAGTTTTTACCACTTCCGTTGTATCCTCAGATTCGTGTTCATCGTAATCAAAAACACTCTTAACTTCTGCATTACAACTTTTGAACCATTCACTTGAACCAGGGGCTATGTTCATTGCTTTGAGCTCAGAACGTTTTTGTGCAACACTTTTGACCGTGAATCTTGAAAGTTTTGAATCAATTTTTTCAGATTTTTTATCAATAGTAGCAACGTTGCAATTAGACCCCTGATTAATGTTGAACGTGATCTCTTCATTTTCAACACGAATGGTTAATTCTTCAGCGTACACATCAATAAGAGCACGACTCGTTCTTAGAAAAGCTCTACCCAAAATGAGTGGAACTCGTGGATCGGCATCAAAGTCTACAACAACAAAATCTGTGGGAAATTGGAACTTTCCCACTTTCACGACAACATCCTCGGCTATTCCAAGCGGATAAGTAGTAGTACGATCCGCTAGCTCGAGTGTCATGCACGTGGATGTAAGCTTTGGAAGAGATAGTTTTTCCCATATCGAGAGTGGCATGAGGTTAATACTTGCGCCAAGATCGGCCAAGGCGGAGCATTTCACCATCCCCGAGAAATCACACGGGATTAAGAACTTGCCGGGGTCTCCAAGCTTTTCGGGAAGCTTCTTGAGGATGACCGCCGAGCATTGCTCGTTTAATGGGGTTTTTGCCATATCGACTAACTTATCCTTGTTGCTTAACAACCCTTTGAGTGTAGTTGCAAACTTTGGCATGAGAACGAGAGCATCAGCAAAGCTTATGTCGAAGTGCATCTCATTGAAGATTTGGAAGAACTTTTCCATTTGTGCATTGTTTTTCTCTTTAAGCTTTTGATCATTAAGCCTTGAAGGATATGGTATTGAAGGCTTTGGATTTGTCTTCGGAACATCGGGTTCCGGAATTGGGGTTGGGATTACCGAAGGTTGGACGTGTGCGGTACTTCGTGAGCTTGTGGAATGCACCTTGTCCGTTGTCTCCTCGGTCTCAATTTCAACTACCTTTGGAGGAAGAGAAGAAGAGGTAGTTGGAATTTTGGGTCCATTATATTGGACACCACTCCTTGTTGTGATCGCCTTCACATCGCCCCTCGGGTTAGCGATCGTGGTGCTAGGAAGAGTTCCTGAGCCCGAGGGTCGATCATTTAAAGACTTTCTGATTTCATTTATTTGAGTGGCCATCAACCGATTGGTTTCATTTTGGGATATCATGAATTGCTTCAATAATTCCTCCGTGGACGTTTGATTTTGGTTTAAAACTTGGTCTTGATTAAAATTTTGTCCACGGTTTTGAACATTTCCCAAATTTTGATTGAAATTTTGACCACGGTTTTGATTTCCTTGAAAACCTTGGTGATTACCTTGGTTTTGAAAACCTTGATTTTGGAAACCTTGGTTTTGGAAATTTTGGTTCACCCGACCTTGGTTTTGGTTAAATTGGGCATTTCGGTTTTGCCCATTTGGATTTTGGGGGTTGAAACCAGGTGGTCCAAGATAATTGTTGGAGCGATAGCTTAGAAGATTACGGTCTCCTTGGGGTTGGTAAGAATTACCTCCCGAATTGTAGGATCCCGAAGCAGCATAAACGCTCTCTTGAGTGTTGCCATTTGAGGTGTGTAATGGCAAAGAAGTATACAATGATGGTGAACATGGAAGCTTTAGGTACTACATTCTTATCACAAAACCTTTCTTCTCTACTCAACTTGAATATGGCGGTGAAAATGATGATATCGGGTTATTTATGATCTTCAAAATCTAGTTGAAAAGTTGTAAGCATTCTAAACCATTAAGACTTAACATTTATTTCAAGCACAACAAACAATTCATATTCCTCTTCACTTCATCTTCAAGGCAATAATTGACGATTATGGCTTGAATACATTCTTTTGTGCATAATTATTTTAGAGATTAAGGTGTTTCTTTAAGCATGTTGTACCGTACAAATTTTTATGCACAAATCCTATTCCACATTAAATTAAGCACTTGAACGAAAAATTACAGAATATGCATGTGTATGTCGAGTAGAACACAATGTAAATATATAAGGATATTGATTTGGAGTTACGAATTGTATTAATAATTTATTTAGTAAGATTTTCACGAACATGTTCATATGTCGGATGCAAATGTTGAATATGATAATACCAAAGTACATTGACGATTTTTTAAAGCAAGATGACTAAAACATCTTCAAAATCATTATAGTGTCACATGTGCGAAATATATATGCAAAAAGAACAACAATAAAGAAACAACACATAGGCGCTTAAGAGCATCCCATAGCCTTTTATTTAGAAACAATAAAGACAATTAAGCATAAAGTTATACTATACTTTAAAAATCCAAAGCAATCATAAGTCATAACAAACTTGTTGATACATTTAATTTAAAAAGTATGAAGACTCAATATTATATTAGGCAAAGACCACATGTTTTGTCCCACAGAGCATGTCACAATTCACACAGTTACAAATGAAACTCAACAAATCATCATTAAAAACTTTAGCCATGTGATCCAACCCACTTTGACCTTTTATATCTTGGCCCTATTGCTATTGATAATTTATAATGTTTTGTTTCTTTTTGTCTTTATGATATTTAAAATAAATATAAGTAATATTGTTTTAGATATGTGTTTTTTTTTTTTTTTTTTTAATGATTGTAATAGGGAATTTTTAGATATAAATGTAAGTATAAGTTATTAGGATTTTTATTAAGGTTGGGATGTTAATGATAAGTATTGTGCATGTGAGGGGTTTTTTATGTAAAAAGTCAAGTGTGAGGGTTTTTTAGTTATATTTCTAAATACAATCTTTAACACTGAAATGATATTTCTGCATGGGAAGCCGAAATGCCTGCTTGAATTAATTTCCGTTATCATGACTTCTCATTACTTGAGCGTTGTATTTTTTTACTTATTTATAATTGATGATTATCACTGATTTTGTTATAACCCTAATACATATTATCTCACACATAACTCTCTGATCAATGGCCGTCTCGCGCAACATTGAAGAACTTAAGCAGGTTTCTGGTTCCGACAATCTGGCCACTTGCTTCAAGTTTTTGTTTAACAATCGGGTAACTGAAGAGGAGGGGTTCTTAATGCGGATGGGGGAGGAAGCCAATCAACTCCGTAGCCAGATTGATAAGACTGAGATCAGCATAAGGGAGACTCGTTTGCTTGGCCCCTTCAATGAAAAAGCTGTGGATGCGCTGGAGTGTTTGATTGCGACACAACAAAGGGATCGTGACAGGCTGCTAGCAATTACCAATCTCCTAGCTGAAGTTCGTGATGGTATTCATGAGAAAGAAGGGCATGTCAGGCTTATGGAGTTTCATGAAGCGCTATCAGATGATGATGATGATTAGAGCATTATGGTGGATGTATTTTGGGCAGTATTTTGAATCATCTTTTGGATGTATGTATTAATGATAAGATGGTTAACTGCTATGACTCTGAAAGTTGATGTTAATGACTTTGATTACCAAGTACTCTCATGTTTAATATAAATAGTAGTATTTAGTTTTATCTTTATGTTTTAGTTTACTTATTTACTTTATTTATATTTTTTTTTATACTCGTACTTTATGAGAAAGTGGGTTTTCTCTCACACACACATGAGTCAAACACACACTATTTTTAGATCTGGCGAAAAATTGATGAGGCGAAAAGTGTACCGCTTTTAAGGGGTCATTTAAGCCCGAAATCGTATTTATTTGATCAAATATTGCCCTAAATCGTTCCTTTTGTCATTTTAGGTACTTTTGAGGAGAAATCTGGAAAAGGAGGCATTTTGGACGTTTTTGGAGCATTAAAGTGAAGAAAACGGCAAAGTCTCAAGAATCGGCTAAAAGTTACTCTTGACGGCGTCACAATTAACATGGGACGGCGTCATGCCTTGGCAAGAAAAGTTGGATGTGAAATTTACTCATGACGGGCCAGTGAGTTAGCATGAGAATTCTGACGGCGTCATGCTTTAACTAAATCAAGGGCGTCACGGCTTAAATCATAAGGGGACGGCGTCACGTTCATGATCCGACGGCGTCAAGCCTTGATAGGCCAGAATGGATTTTTGAAAAGCTAAAGAGGGACGGCGTCATGAAGGTCACCCGGGAACCCTAAAAGCGGCGAGGTGACGGCGTCACAATGCATAAGGTGACGCCGTCAGATCCAAAAATCTATATATAGTTTTCTAATTTTTTGTCATTAAGGGAGAGCTTAGTGTGTGGAATTTTGGGATAAAACCCTAAGACGATTTTAGCTACTTTTTCAGGGCTTTTTGCCTTGAGATCTTCCATGTTTCATTGAAAGATAAGTTATCAATTAATCATTCAATATGTCTATGTGTTGTTTGATTCTATCTTATGCTTGTCTTTTGTTTAACATGTTAGGCTAATTTTATCTTGTGTTTGCTTAGATCTAATGAAACCTAGCTATTGATTATTGGTTGTTAGTGTGTTGTTAGTTGTATTGGATGATTGTTTATCTATGTTAGGCTTAAGAAAACTGGCTAACTTCCTATTCGGTAACTTGCTTGAACGTCTTAAGAAACATGAACCAAACGCGTACTAAAGGTTTTTATGGTTGTATTTAATGCACAAGCGAATTCTAGTGATCCCATGTTAGGAGCTTCCTAGCCGGCTCGACATAGGAGTGAAGTAGGAGCTTGTAGAGTTGGGGAAGTAAGTACGCCACCCCACGAATGGTATTAAGGAATACACCCGTCATCCACGCGACTAATACACACTAATTAACCGGTAAAAGATAGTTAGGGAGTAAGGAAATCTAAGTAAACACATTTCTCTACACATAAGTTTCTCACCACATTTCATTTTTGTTATTTTATTTTATTTGCATTCGTAGTCATTTGGGTTAGTTGACTAGCAACTAATTCCGCCCACTCCTTCAAACCCGAGATTTTACTTGCTTTCATAAAAACTATAAAAACATAAAAAGAATCTTCCTCAACCCTTAGACCTAATTAGAGTAGCCTTTCATACCTAACGAACACTATTCCCTGTGGAGAACGATCAATCCCCCGTACTTACCACTACACTATACTACATCGGTCAGGTACACTGCCTGGTGGGGTTGTAAGCCTCTTGAGATCCCTCGAGAGGTAAAACCTGTTGTAAGGTTACAAAACCACGCAATCAAGTTTTTGGCGCCGTTGCCGGGGAATAGTTATTGTTTAGGTTGAATTTTTATTTCTATTAGGTCTACTCACTAGATTCCTTTCTAGTGAGATTTTTATTTTTCTAGGTTTTCTTTAGTCTATCTATTTTCTTCGTGTCTTTGTTCGTAACCATACCATCCGACATCATGGAAGATGGTAATATCCTTAACCCCCACAACCCACCACCACAACAACCACCACCACCTCCTAGAGCCCGTACTTTAGGAGAGTATTCCCGTCCTAGCCACCATGGCTATCGAAACACCATTGAGCTCACTCAAGGAGCCAATATCACACCCTTGCGATCCGACACCATCCGGTTGGTGCAAAGTGGATGCGCATTCCATGGACTTCGTTCTGAAGATCCTAATCAACATCTCAAGGACTTTCTTAAAATCGTTGATTCTATAGACCTTGATGTTGCCACTCGAGAGACGACCCGATTGCGTCTCTTCCAATTCTCTCTGCGGGACCAAGCTAGTCAGTGGCTAGAACGTCAACCCGCAGGATCCATTACCTCTTGGGATGATCTCACCACTCGTTTCCTTGCTCAGTTTTTCCCACCGGGAAGAACTACCAAGCTAAGGAATGATATCTTGATGTTCCAACAACGTCAAGGCGAAACTCTCTACGAGGCATGGACTCGATTCAAGGACTTACTCCAAAAAGTCCCTCACCATGGCATAGAACTTTGGCTCCAAGTCCAAATCTTCTATGACCATATCAATCTCTACACGAGGCAAACCATTGACCAATCGGCCGGTGGCAAGCTACGTGATCTAAGTGCGGAACAATCATGGGCTCTCCTAGAGGATCTTGCTCTTTATGACAACGAAAGTTGGAGTGATCCCCGTGATTTGAATAAAACGGTCAAGGCAATATCTTTGCCTTCGAACAATTCAAGCACTTCTGACCGTAGGATCATAGAACTTGAAGACCAAGTCAAGTTTCTCATGAAATCCTACGAGGCTCCTAAACCTTCAAGCCAAGTGAACAAAATCACTTCTTCATGTAAATTATGTAGTGGTCCCCACGACACTCATGATTGCATGGAACTTCCCAAACAGGCTTTCAAAGAATTCGCATCCTCGCGAATCGATAAGGCGGGAGATAAGTGGCTCGCCACTAATTATGGGCCCAAAAATTCCGAAGATGGGTATGAGGCATGGAAGAATAAGCCAAATTTTAGTTGGAACCAAACTCGTAGCGTATCATTCAATGACTCTACCCCGCTCACCTGGTCTGAACATTATCCTCAGCGACACACGCATAAACAACAAAATCGCGAGGAATCACTGCAAAAATTCATTCTCTCTCAAGAAACACAGCTTTCCAAACTTGAGAATCAATTCAGACAACAGCAAGTTGATATGAACAACAAGGTTGATAACCTGTTAAAGGTTATCAATGATCGCCTTGCTGGCAGGTCAAATTGTGAGTTGGCACGAGTTAATGAGATCAAATCTGTTACGGTAACCCACCAAACACCCCCTCCTGTAAAAATCAAGCACCCTAGTAAACTCTTCAAATACATATCACAAAACGAAAAAAAAACAGGAGATACTCATACCCCTTCGAAACCTCTCCACTTCGTGAACACCATTACAACAATACCTGTTCCTAAACCAAATCTGGACCAACAAACAGCCAAGAATGTGGACAATGAAATGGAGGGTGAAGTTCCCGAAAAGAAACCCGAGGCGCCCGACTACTATCTAGACTCACCAAAGAACTCGAGTACAATAAAGGTGAGTGATGAGGAGGGCTCGGAAGAGAAATCCGAAATGCCTCATGGGCTTGCAGGACTGCTGGACCGCCCCCTGGTAGAGGAACTTGAGAGGGGCACAGCAAGGTCGCCTATGGGATTCGAGAGAGAATAGAGGATGGCGCTCCTAGGGTCTTTAAGATTTCTTGCACCACTAGGAAAAAGTTTATAAAAGATGCCTACATAAACCCCAACTCTTCTATAAGCGCAATATCCCTTTCTCTATATAATGAAGCCTTCACTGAACAAGTCAAATATGAAGGGTCTAATATCATCGGGGTAATAAGGAGGGTACCAATTGTGATAGAAAAGTTCCTCTTTCATATCGAGTTAACTGTAATTAATAACATGAACCCTATCATCAGCCCACCCTTAACTGGCCTTGTTCTAGGCAAACCATTCATAAAAGCAACGGGAGTGATACTCGATGAGGATGATAGGAGTGCATTATTTACCGATGGTGTCAGGAAAGTGATTTTTCGGGATGGCTGTGAAGAAGTGTATGAGTATCAACCATCAGCGAGTAGCAACACATGGGGGTTACACGGTAGAAGGCCTGGCCGAATTAAGCAACATGATCTAAATAATCTCAAAATACCTTGCATGATTGGTCACAAGCATTTTTATAATGTCTACATTGACACATGTTTACCCAAAAATGTGATGTCCTTGTTTCATTATAACAACATTTGCAGATGGGGGATGATTCATAAAGGGAAGGACGACATCGGCATAGATGATGATGTACAGGTGTTTGTAGGAAATATGACATTCACTATGAGCTTCGCAATCGTCGATAATATCGAAGAGTACATCGATCCCAGGTTATCACAAGTTGTTTTTGGGGCACCTTTTTGCCAGGCCACAAGCTTGATTGTGGACGAGCTCAATGGGATCATGACTTTCACCGATGGGATTAGGGAAATCTCGTACCAAACGCCTTACAAGATGAGAGAATTCATGGAGAATGATTATAAAGGGCTCGATAGGTTAAGTTCCCAACTCGTGTTATGTGATGATGATGTGAGAAGGGGATGTAAGGACACTTTTGACCTGTCAAGCGGATTCTTTAAGCACGATAAGGAACTTAGTTCTAAATACCGAAACAATCCTTTTGATCACGTGGACCCGAAATACCTTTACTATGAAAGTGATTTTGATAGAGGATCGAAGGAGGATGGCCTAGGAACCGTGACCGATGATGGAGTCACGTAATGTACGTGACTTTGAGTCTAGCTACAAGACTCGTTAATAAAGAAAAGCGCTTCTTGGGAGGCAACCCAAGCTTTATCTGCTTTATTTGCTTTATGTGTTTATTTATTTGTTTGTTTGATTTTATTTGTTTCCGTATGTATGTTTAATTTTTATTCTTATTGATTCATGTTCAAAACTAAATTGTGAAAATGCTTTATTTTGTTTTTAACTTCGTCTTAACTACATATAAAGGTATTTTGCAAAAGATAAGTGTAAGGGAAATCTAAATCGGTTTATTAGAACACATATGAACATGAATCGTAATAATAATAAATTAGCATACATATTAGTGTTTGTTTGAGTCAAATGCTTGTATCGAGTCATAATGATGTTTTGCAGGATTTCCAGGAAGTAAGGTAAAGGTTTTTCCAGAAATTTTCCGGAAACTTAAAATGAAAATTTTTGTCAGGTCATTTCTGACGGCGTCAGGGGTTATAACCTGACGGCGTCAGATTTAATTTCCAGAAATTTTTGAAAGTTTTGTTTTCATAAAAAGTTTTTATTAAATCTCCAACTTATAATCTCCAGGAATCTGCAAAATTATCAGTCCACAAGCATTATATCCTTATATATAGATTTTATCCCGCCGATGTTATGCAGGTTTTCGTGTTTGTTTTCTCAGGTTAACAGGTTATTTTGGACAAGGAAATGTTTATGGAATCAAGCTTATGGCGATGCATTAGTCATGGAGCTTCAACATTCTCCTTGGAGGAAGATTTAACCGTGTGATTTCACTATCCAACGAGCGAATCAGGGGAGTATTTGATTTCATTCTTTTACTTTATGCTTTTACATCTTGTTATTTGAACATTTGGGACAATGTTCATCTTAAGTGTAAGGGGAGGGTAAAAGTACGATTTTAGAGAATACAATTGCGCTTGATTTTTGTTTGTTTAATAATAGATGTGTAATAAAACTGAGAGAAATACTTGATTAGGGTAATTTTAGTGCCAAATTTAAAATTTTTTACAACATATAGGAGTGAAACTTTGATCTTAATGAGCGTCTCACGGATAGGAGTTATATGACTAGCACAAAAACCGTACCACTAAAAAAAAATTTCCACCCCAAATATGTGAGGTTCGCCCCTAGAATTGGTAGGAAAAGCATTTATGCTATGATGTGTGTACCGGTAGCACTTAGATTCTAGAACTTGCGTTAGGACCATTCCAAGGCCACAAGTGAGACTACATTCGTGTAGTTAGATTTACTACATGATAAGAGGCATTAGGATTAACCCATTGTTTTACACCTGTGTTTTTGTTATAATTACGTTGGCTACATTGGTCAAGTAATTCTCCCACACCCTTTGCGTTGTACTCATTTTTAGTACACGATACCCCTAGTACACCCCTCAGAGCCTATCTTTTCGTTTCGACCTTTAAGCATCTTACTTAAAGGAAGAATTTGTTACACCCCACTAAAATGTACACCCAAATCGCCTTAGCCTACCTTGTATGCACTCATCTTTAGTGCATTATTGTTACAACATTTGTTTAAACCCAAGTTAATTATCTAGTTGATTACATGGTTGCTAAGTTGAGTCATATCCTTGTACATATTGTTTTGGGACGATTGGGACTCATGGGTAAAGTACTAGTATGATGGAGTAATGGGGAAGAACATCATTTATTACCCCCATATGTGCTAAATATTTTAAAAGTACTCCAAGTGTTTCAATTATCTTAATTCGAGTCATTAGATTAGTATTTGTAAAGTTATGTAAAAGTTCAAGTGTAAGGGGATGCAATGCCCCTATGATGTATTATTTTGGATGGTAGGGCAAGAGTGTATGTCAAAAAAAAAAAAAAAAAAAAAAAAAAAAAATCGAAAAAATCAAGAAAAATACAAAAAAATGAGAAAATGAAAAATAGAAAAAACATACGGACTACCATCCCGTTTCATTTTATGTTTATCTTTATGTTTTTGTTATTTTGTTTCTAGCTTAAAAATTGAGTCTAGTCTTGGCTTAGCAACATTGTATAGTACATGTAATTGATCAAGATCTTTAACTAGCCACCAGTAAAATATCCCGTATCCAACAAAACCGTGTTTTCCTTTTCCCTACACCTAACGTTATAACCCATTTAAAAGCCCTCTTTGATAGTTTATCTTAGGTGCTTACGCCTAGTGGAGGAGGTTTTCGATCCTTTCCCAAGCCTATGGTAATCTATTTGCTATGACAGGTAGTGAGAGATATTTTCCGTTTTCATTTATGAGATTTATTTTGATGACACTTGAGAGATGTGAGTATCTAAACACTGCTTGTGAGGTGCTAGTTTGTAATCTCCGTGCTTATTATGATTGAAGTGGAACGATTATTTGTTGTAATTACTTTTATGTTAGCATTAAATGACCCCTAACTTGTATTTTGATTAGAATAAAAGCGCATTTGCTTGAGGACAAGCAAATCTCAAGTGTAAGGGTATTTGATGAGGCGAAAAGTGTACCGCTTTTAAGGGGTCATTTAAGCCCGAAATCGTATTTATTTGATCAAATATTGCCCTAAATCGTTCCTTTTGTCATTTTAGGTACTTTTGAGGAGAAATCTGGAAAAGGAGGCATTTTGGACGTTTTTGGAGCATTAAAGTGAAGAAAACGGCAAAGTCTCAAGAATCGGCTAAAAGTTACTCTTGACGGCGTCACAATTAACATGGGACGGCGTCATGCCTTGGCAAGAAAAGTTGGATGTGAAATTTACTCATGACGGGCCAGTGAGTTAGCATGAGAATTCTGACGGCGTCATGCTTTAACTAAATCAAGGGCGTCACGGCTTAAATCATAAGGGGACGGCGTCACGTTCATGATCCGACGGCGTCAAGCCTTGATAGGCCAGAATGGATTTTTGAAAAGCTAAAGAGGGACGGCGTCATGAAGGTCACCCGGGAACCCTAAAAGCGGCGAGGTGACGGCGTCACAATGCATAAGGTGACGCCGTCAGATCCAAAAATCTATATATAGTTTTCTAATTTTTTGTCATTAAGGGAGAGCTTAGTGTGTGGAATTTTGGGATAAAACCCTAAGACGATTTTAGCTACTTTTTCAGGGCTTTTTGCCTTGAGATCTTCCATGTTTCATTGAAAGATAAGTTATCAATTAATCATTCAATATGTCTATGTGTTGTTTGATTCTATCTTATGCTTGTCTTTTGTTTAACATGTTAGGCTAATTTTATCTTGTGTTTGCTTAGATCTAATGAAACCTAGCTATTGATTATTGGTTGTTAGTGTGTTGTTAGTTGTATTGGATGATTGTTTATCTATGTTAGGCTTAAGAAAACTGGCTAACTTCCTATTCGGTAACTTGCTTGAACGTCTTAAGAAACATGAACCAAACGCGTACTAAAGGTTTTTATGGTTGTATTTAATGCACAAGCGAATTCTAGTGATCCCATGTTAGGAGCTTCCTAGCCGGCTCGACATAGGAGTGAAGTAGGAGCTTGTAGAGTTGGGGAAGTAAGTACGCCACCCCACGAATGGTATTAAGGAATACACCCGTCATCCACGCGACTAATACACACTAATTAACCGGTAAAAGATAGTTAGGGAGTAAGGAAATCTAAGTAAACACATTTCTCTACACATAAGTTTCTCACCACATTTCATTTTTGTTATTTTATTTTATTTGCATTCGTAGTCATTTGGGTTAGTTGACTAGCAACTAATTCCGCCCACTCCTTCAAACCCGAGATTTTACTTGCTTTCATAAAAACTATAAAAACATAAAAAGAATCTTCCTCAACCCTTAGACCTAATTAGAGTAGCCTTTCATACCTAACGAACACTATTCCCTGTGGAGAACGATCAATCCCCCGTACTTACCACTACACTATACTACATCGGTCAGGTACACTGCCTGGTGGGGTTGTAAGCCTCTTGAGATCCCTCGAGAGGTAAAACCTGTTGTAAGGTTACAAAACCACGCAATCAAAAATATTTAGGGTTTTATCTCAAATTAGGCCGATCCATTATACAACATGTTAATCAAATTAAATCATAGGTTCATTTGATTTAAGGCTTGTGTATTGATTTTCTTGTTTCAATTTTCATGAAATGATCATCTAGGGCTGATAATCGTATGGCTGTCTAAGGGTTCACTGTGAAATCATATGTTAGATGTTTATGAGTATGATTTTTTTTGGAATATGAGGAATTTGGTTATTGATTTGTTTATCTGTTTTCAAATTTGCTTGGTTATCGATTTGTTTATCTGTTTTCAAATTTGCTTAAGTAAGTTTGATTGAATTTGGGTATTCATTGTTTAGGATGAATTAAGAAGTGCGGGATGATTGAATGTTGGTTTAGCTGTGAGTAAAGTTTTTGTGTTTGCATACTTGATGATATGGCTGTTATTGTTATATAAGATGTTTGACGGAATATCAACGATGGATGTGCGGCAACCAAGGCAGCTATTGATAAATTTTCTTGGTCGCGGCACATCCATCATTGATACTTTGTCAAAATTTGTCGGCTTCACACGTTCTGACATTCACCTAGACGGAATATCAACGATGGACGTGCGGCAACCAAGGCAGCTATTGATAAATTTTCTTGGTCGCGGCACATCCATCATTGATACTTTGTCAAAATTTGTCGGCTTCACACGTTCTGACAGTCACCTATCTGAGCGGCAAGAGTTGTCAAGTTCATTGTGTTAGTTCTTATTTGTAGGTTATATGATTTTAAAAAGCATATTTTTAGTCAATTGGTAGTAGCGTTTTGTTTATATGAAAGTTTCTGATTATAATATTTTATTGCTGTGTTGCGGATATCTAGTGGAGTATTTTTGTTCTGATGTGGTTCTATATTATGGTCTTTGCTCTTCTTGACCTATGATGTGCTTAATACATAGAACTTCAATGATGGACGGTCATTACCTTTTTGCCCCGGGATGTGCTTTAACATTTCACTAACCTCTGGCCATTTTGGATTGGCAGTGAAAGTGATGAACAGGTCTGGATTTCCATAGGTTCGACATATAGCCATAGCATTTTGGTAGTTTTGCATCATATACCTTGGGCTGCACGTAAAACTCCTTGGTAGAACGATACGTTTCCCGAGACCTGCTGCATTTGTATCACCCCTTGTTACAGCGTCACACAAGTTATGATATAGATCCACTCGTAACGTATCTTGATTTTGCCTAGTCCATTTAAGTCTTTGCTCCTCAACAGCCGTGTATGCATCCACCAGGTATTGTTGAAATAATCGCCCACCTCTAAGCAAGGTAGTACCTTGGTTATTTCGCTGTTGTATTATGTACGCATAGTACTCTTTCATTGTGAGACAACCCCTTTTAGTTTTGCGTGCACCTGTGTTCTTGTGATACTGTATTTTTTCATGAAATCATTCTTCTCCATATGGGAATAACAATGGATATTGGAGGGCCATGTATTCTGAATGCAACTCAGAAATACGTTTCAGACCTTCATCCTGGTTACTTACAATAATATCTCTCGTAGGAATACCATCACCAAATTCGTTAGTAATTAGAGCTGCTATTTCAGGCACACTCGGTGCGTTGTATTGCCGTGATGCACCCCGACCACTTAGCAGGTGTAATTCAAACTTTGATGAATTATGGGAGTTACACCAATCCCTGGCCATTCGGAATGCCTTGGCAATTGAACTTGATTGATCGAACATTTGAATCAGGCTTGCTACTATCTTTTCATCCACCACTTGTCTACTCTCCTTGTCTATAAAATATTTCATCCGGTTTTTTACTTCATTTCCAGTATCATAAAAGTATAGTTGTGCATATTTGGGTTGAGCACCCCTTGTAGGCAGTAGAAAACCTATTCGATGATAGCTTTGTCCATTTATTCTAAATGTATATGGTGCCCTGCCAGTATTGATTGAATGATCTATTGTCGCTCCAAAAGAAGTGTAACAAAACATGCCATTATATACTCTAATTTGTTCTTTGAATCTTAAAGATTCAGGATTGTTATAGACTTATAGTCCATCAGCTTGTTAAGAAGCGAAGGTTCTTCATTAAATCTGGGGATAAGCACCTTACCTTCTTGGCAGCAAAGGGAGAATACTGGGTTGTTAGTGTTGGATCCTTTGTCACTTCTCTCTTCGTACCACATAATTGCCTTGCAATTTTGACATTCAAACGATGGAGGACCAATGCTATGATAAACCACAGGAATACCTTGACAAAATAGGTAATTACTAATGTAAATAACAATATTTTATAAATCAAATAATAGGGGTCAAGACTTATAACATATAGAATTACCTGTAGATGTAAATGCAGCTCGTTTCTGGCTTTGTTTTCCTGCACGCAGATGGACTGGTCCTGTAAGAAGCAAGGTAATGGTAAGAAACACTTGTATGAAATTAAAAGTTTACCCAATGCATAATTTTTTTTAAGATATATTGACTTTTGCTATCATTTGCTTAATTAGTCACCTGAAGATGTTTTTTTTTTGTACGTGAAGGTACCTTTGGAAGTAGGAATCCTTTGGCTCGGTGGCACATCTGCTGAAGTACCTATTGGGTGCATCAGTTGATCTTACAGATTATGTTGTAAATGCAACGTTCACAAATCAGGCATGTATTTTCTCTATAATTTCCCTAATCACATACTCCAATTAAATGTTTAATGCCGGTGTTTACCTGTAGATGATTCAACTATTTCCGCCAGTTTTAAACCACAATAGCTTTGTACTCTGCCATCTTGACTGAGTGTTGTTTTTGAATCAATGATGAAAGATTTGTGCAACATGCCTGACATGGATGGAACTTCAGCATCTTTGGGTCGTGATCCTGTAACACACACACAAACATGGGTTTAACACACAAATAATTGCAACTTATGAGAAATTGTAAGTTTGAAATATATTTTTATTCATATTTTTTTATGATCTGCTTTACTTTTGTAACACATAACATTGCAATTTTGGCTACATATAGAATGAAGATGTCCAATAAACCATCTTTTGGTATTCTGTTGCTGAACTTATGCAATAACTGTCATAACCAATGAAAAGTCTTCCATTTGTAGAGGATGTTAAGTGTGCCCAAGTTAGTAATAATTTTAATATTTGTTTTAGAGTAAACTGCAAAATACATCCCTGTGGTTTACACCTTTTGGCACTTTACATCCTTATCAGAAACTATTGGCAATATACATCCCCCGTTAGGCAAACGTTTGCCACATTACATCCCTGAGTTGGATGGGTGTTATCTTTCTCCTTTAAGTGTTTGCATCGTTAGTCCTTCTGTTAAAATGTTTGCACCGTTAGTCCTATGGGTTAAGTCTATTTGCACCGTTAGTCATTCGTTACGTTTTCGTCTAGTTTTTTACGTTTTCGTCCTGTTTTTTACGTTTTCGTCCGATTTTTAACGTTTTCGTCCGATTTTTAACGTTTTCGTCCGATTTTTAACGTTTTCGTCTGTTTTTTTCGTTTTCGTCCGATTTTTTTACGTTTTCGTCCGATTTTTTACGTTTTCGTCTGTTTTTTTAACGTTTTCGTCCGATTTTTTACGTTTTAGACCGATTTTTTACGTTTTCGTCCGATTTTTTACCTTTTCGTCTGTTTTTTTTACGTTTTCATCCATTTTTTTACGTTTTCGTCTGTTTTTTTACGTTTTCGTCTGATTTTTTACATTTTCGTCTGTTTTTTAAAGTTTTCATCCATATTTTTACGTTTTCGTCTGTTTTTTTACGTTTTCGTCCGATATTTTACGATTTCGTCTGTTTTTTTTTAAGTTTTTGTCCGATTTTTTTCGTTTTCGTCTGTTTTTTTACGTTTTCATCCATTTTTTTACGTTTTTGTCCATTTTTTTTCGTTTTTGTCCTTTTTTTACGTTTTCGTCTTTTTTTTACGTTTTCGTCGGATTTTTTACGTTTTCGTCTGTTTTTTAACGTTTTCGTCCGATTTTTTACATTTTCGTCCGATTTTTTACATTTTTGTCTGTTTTTTTACGTTTTCATCCATTTTTTTTCGTTTTCGTCCATTTTTTAACGTTTTCGTCTGTTTTTTTACGTTTTCGTCCGGTTTTTTACGTTTTCGTCTGTTTTTTTACGTTTTCATCCGGTTTTTTACGTTTTCGTCAATTTTTTTCGTTTTTGTCCCTTTTTTTACGTTTTCTTCTGTTTTTTTACGTTTTTGTCCCTTTTTTTACGTTTTGTTCTGTTTTTTTACGTTTTCGTCCGATTTTTTTCGTTTTCATCTGTTTTTTTTTACGTTTTCGTCTATTTTTTTACCAAAAAATCAGACGAAAACGTAAAAAAAAGAACAAAACGTAAAAAAAATGGACGAAAATGTTAAAAAACAGATGAAAACGTAAAAAATGGATGAAAACTTAAAAAACAGACGAAAACTTAAAATAACAGACGAAAATGTAAAAAAATCGGACGAAAACGTAAAAAATCGGACGAAAACTTAAAAAACAGACGAAAACGTAAAAAAATCGACGAAAACGAAAAAAAATCGGACGAAAACGTAAAAAATCGGACAAAAACTTAAAAAAAGAGACAAAATCGTAAAAAATCGGACGAAAACGTAAAAAATGGATGAAAACTTTAAAAAACAGACGAAAAGTAAAAAATCGGACGATAACGTAAAAAAACAGACGAAAACTAAAAAATCCGACGAAAACGTAAAAAAAGGACAAAAACGAAAAAAAATGGACAAAAACGTAAAAAATCAGACGGAAACGTAAAAAAACAGACGAAAACGTAAAAAAATCGGACGAAAACTTAAAAAAAATAGACGAAAAAGTAAAAATAAATGGATGAAAACTTAAAAAACAGAGAAAAGTAAAAAAATCGGACGAAAACGTAAAAAAACAGACGAAAACGTAAAAAATGGATGAAAACGTAAAAAAACAACGAAAACGTAAAAAAACGATGAAAACGTAAAAAAAGAGAAAACGTAAAAAACAGATGAAAAGTAAAAAATCGACGAAAACGTAAAAAAAACAGACGAAAACGTAAAAAATTGATGAAAACGTAAAAAAAAAAGACGAAAAAAAAAAAAAAAAAACGTAAAAAAAATGGACGAAAACGTAAAAAAAAACGACTAAAACGTAAAAAATCGGACGAAAACGTAAAAAAATCGAGACAAAACGTAAAAAATCGACGAAAACGTAAAAAAACAACAAACGTAAAACACGAAACGTAAAAAAAAGACGAAAACGTAAAAAAAGGGACAAAAACGAAAAAAAATGGACAAAAACCTAAAAAAATGGATGAAAACGTAAAAAAACAGACGAAAACGAAAAAAATCGGACAAAAACTTAAAAAAATAGACGAAATCGTAAAAAATCGGACGAAAACGTAAAAAAACAGACGAAAACGTAAAAATATGGATGAAAACTTTAAAAACAGACGAAAATGTAAAAAATCGGACGAAAACGTAAAAAAACAGACGAAAACGTAAAAAAATGGATGAAAACGTAAAAAAAACCGACGAAAAGGTAAAAAATCGGACGAAAACGTAAAAAATCGGACTAAAACGTAAAAAATCGGACGAAAACGTAAAAAATCAGACGAAAACGTAAATTACAGACGAAAACGTAAAAAATCGGACGAAAACGTAAAAAACTAGACGAAAACGTAACGAAGGACTAACGGTGCAAATAGACTTAACCCATAGGACTAACGGTGCAAACATTTTAACAGAAGGACTAACGATGCAAACACTTAACGGAGAAAGATAACGCCCATCCAACTCAGGGATGTAATATGGCAAACGTTTGCCTAACGGGGGATGTATATTGCCAATAGTTTCTGACAGGGATGTAAAGTGCCAAAAGGTGTAAACCACAGGGATGTATTTTGCAGTTTACTCTTTGTTTTATTAATGATACTAAATTTCTAGATAATTCCACATTTTTGGGTTTTACTTAGCAATTCAATATACGCATTTTGGTCCAGGTATATATATATATATATATATATCAACGATTGGTTTAGATGGATGGAAACATACAAATTTTTGCGGAAATAGCAACGATATAACATTGGATGTAAGTATCTTTCAACCCCAATAGTCACACAATTTTATCCATTAAATTTAGCAAAATAACCATCAAACTTAAAAATACATAATTTATTTCTCAACATTTCCCCAATGAAGTTATAATGAAACATATTATTCATATTCTAAGTGTCTATTTTAAAAAGACATCTTGGCATGCACCATGTGGAAACTCATTCTGAATCTGTCACAACAATCCTGAAAATTAAATATAGACAGGAAACCATGTTAATACATGGACAAATGTAAGATAATTGGTGAAGAAAGGGTGTGTGTAACATGTGCTAACCGTCTTGGCTTCTTATTGGCAGGTAGGCCATTAGCTTCTCCTTGGACATCATCAGCAGGAATAACTTCAGTTTCAGTATCTGAATCTTCGATGTCTAACCTATAAACAATTGAATCATGATGGTCATGTTAACTCACTTTTTTTTTTTTTTTTTTTTTTTTTTTTTTTTTTTTTTTTTTTGGAGGTAAATATTATTTGACTTGCATACTTCTTTTTTTTCTTATCCTCTGTAGGCTTGGCTGGTGTAGCAACTGATGGATCGTTGGGATGTGGATTGGATGATGACCCTCCAGCTCCAGCTCCATCATCAACAGTGCTTGAACTACCGCTTTCTACCGTTGGTTGGAGCGGGTCTACCGTCCAGCAGGTAAAACTCTCAAAGCTTCCATACTCATAATAGGTATGAGTTTTGATTTCAAACACGTGTGTTGTGCCGATGAGGTTAGTTATAGCAGATGGTAAGTTTTCGTGGTCTTCCAAACCCTGTATGGTAACGTGTGAGTAATGGACGTTGGTAATCCACAGGAAATTTATAAATATACCTCATCATCATCGCCCACTATTGCTGCAGCTGGGAACTTCACCAATTCAGTTGCAGGGTCATCAAAAAGAACTACCACAGTCTGTTCAGTATCATCCGATATACCAAGTTCTAGGCGATACCTGATAGGGTTTGTTGCAGACAGCATGTATCAAGGTTAGTCATGTTATATATTGAATGAAAATGTACTCACTATTAGCAACAAAAATAACATTACCTTAAAACTGGGTATTCAACTGGCCTGTCACACGAATCACACCAGAACCGCCCATCCTTTCTGGTAATACCTTTCTTGCATTTTTCACCTCCACATGATGGATAATTCCATCCCTTCCTAGTCCGCACATTTTCAATCCGGGCCTTACAAATGAAAGTTGCTGACTGTGTAGGAATAAGGTATGGCAATATTAGGCAGGGTAATGAGTCTAAAGGCACGGCAGTCACAAAAAAAATACATACATCATTTTTTCGGTTGCGAGACCATATGAGGAGATTCTCAATCGTCCCTTCCCTTGGTTCAGAGTTATCTGCACGGGATGCTACTCTTGAAGCTTCAACACTGCTATCAAACAGGTAAACAATTTGGTAAAACATACGGGATATTGGAACTTTTCAATAATAAACATTAAATTGATACATATTCAGACCTGTTCCCTGATCTCAACTCTTTAATGGCAGGGATCTCAACATCATCAAGTATCATGGTAGACGAACTACTCGATAAATATAACTTATCTGGAAGGTAACATTATAAATTGAATTAGAATGTGAAAGTTGAGTAATAGGAATAACCTAATTAGTTAAGCCCAACTCACTGTTATAGTGTTTTGCAGATGTGCAGGTCACCACAACAGGAAGCAGACCCGAATATTTTGCTTTCTTGTCAATCAGTATATCACCAAGGCCTCCCCATAGAGTCACCCGTATTGATTGCCCCCTTGATGCACAACAAAAAAGATTACAGTAAACGGTAAGTTCCTTGATAGATATTTCTTAAGAAAGAAGACAATTTTACAACATCGTTTGAAAACATAAATATACCAACCTTTGATTGGCCAGGTAAAAATCAAGGTTTTTCGAGCCTGTTTTCGTGTAGTTCATCCTCCCAATATTTGTTACATATCCTACAACATCTAATAGCCAACATATTTTATGCCAGGTTAGCAACATTATTTTCAGAATAATTTTTTTAAACGTACATAACTAAACAGGAAATTACCAATGAGATACTTGTTGTCTGTAGGTAGAATCTGCTCTAAATCCACCAGTTGTAAAGGATACCTAACAAATCCTTGTTGCTTTACAACAGCTTTCCTTATCATTGTCGATCCATCAAATTGAAGCATAAAGGTATCGTCCTTCCTAATACGAAAGTCCTCCTGTTTTGCATGACAATAAAAATTTTAATCGAATACACACTCCCTTCTTTTAACCTCAAAAAATTGTGAGCCATAGTCCCCTTGGCAGTACAATGAATTACAGCACCCTGCGAAACAAACGTGTTAAAAATGGCTATAGATTCTTATTTACTTTTACATGTATTTGTATTACACAGATTATTGTAAAGGAATGATGAATATACCTTTGCATCAGACACCAAGAAATCAGTGCTCAAGTAACGCCCAGTAACGGCATTTACATCCCACATCCTACACAGCATAACCACAATGGTTCCAGTGACTTCCAGCTGGAGATCGCCCAGGAACAACTCAGTTTTTTCGGATCCAACTTCTGCAGCCATGAAGATTACAATTCGTGGACTGGCAATGGGCTTGATGACTACAATTTCTGGACAGGCAATGTGATTGAAGCCTCATTTATGCAGCCTGCATTTAATATAATTGTAATTGTAAGTTGATTTGTATTCATTGAGGTTACAAAATTGGAGACCTTTTCCATTCCATAACATCCTATTTGATGTGGATGCAATCAATATTGTATGTTTGTACGTATGAATATTCATGTAGTGTATATGTTGCTTAAACTACCTTGTACCATACAACCCTCTATGCACAATTACTCTTCCACAATAAATTAAGCCATTGAATCTTTATATATAATAGATTTAAAATCAGTAGGTTTAATTTTGGAAGGCAATATTCACTTTCAGAGATTTTAGGGAGATAATTAAGGGATGAGTTATGATTTGTGTATTGATAAGAGTTTGAATTCCGGATTGGAAGTAAAATGCAATTAATTTTAAGCATGTAGTTTTTGTTTTGAAAGATTTAAACAAAAATCCTCAAGTGATCCATTGGTAGGCACGGTTGAACTAATATATGCAAAGGTCATGGGTTCGATTCTTACTAATGATGAATTTTTAAATTTCCGAATTTTAGTGCATGCTTAGTGTGTGCCATGTCTCTAAGATAGTGTTTTGTGATATGCAAATGATGATTATTATTGCTTGAAGATTACTGCCAAACCATGGGCTACATATAGGAGGATTACATAAGCTATTGTGGGTAAACCCCATAAATCATGCTAATTGACAACTAATCACAACTAATGACAGCTAATAGTCTAACACTCCCCCGCAGTTCGAGCGGCGAAATCGCGAAAGCTCGGACTGGAGATTACAAGCTAATAAACAATAAATTAAAGCAAATAAATAATTGTTGATGAAAACATTCGACAGCAAACGGAAGCACATCTTCAGCAACAAGCAACAAACCAAATGAAAGTATCTCAAACAGTCGTCTCGGGAATAAGAACCCTAGATTCGACACCAACAAAAGTCGTCTCGGGAATAAGAACCCTAGATTCGACACCAACAAAATTCGTCTCGGGAATAAGAACCCTTGATTCGACACCAACAAAAGTCGTCTCGGGAATAAGAACCCTTGATTCGACACCAACAAAAGTCGTCTCGGGAATAAGAACCCTTGATTCGACATAAAACAATTAAATAACTATAACTTTAGAAAACTTTTAAAAACGAAAGTTGGTTCTAAAACTTCAACCCCCAAAAAACCTTTCGAACAAACGGGGCGTGTTTTTCTCGAGAAAAACATAAAGATTCACAATTTTTTTTTTTTCAAAACAAAAACAAAATGTCAGCAAAAAGTATATAGCTAACACCACCACATGTTGTTTTTATTTTACCCCATCAAGACCATCACTATACCCCACAATTCCATAAATCACGAGACCACCTAACAACAATCATATATTCCATTTCCACCCATACACCCACCAGCCATTACTTTATTCTGCTTCTCATCATACCCATCAAGACTATCATCACCAACATCAACTTTCTTTTATTTCTGTTAGGTTTGTTACTTCTTCCGATCATATAGCTATTAGTGATTCAGTATTCCACAAATCACATATTATCCCATTTTTCACAACATTTCAACCAACCCAAAGAACCAACAACGACAAAAAGGAACAAAGAAAAAAATAATAATAAAAAAATACGTCAACTGGCTATGAATCACAAAGCCAACGATCAACATATAAAAGTGGCGACTGGTTATCACAAAACCAACGGTCAACCACAAGCGTCGGTTGTCGAGACCTCGGTGGAGAATGTGCGGTGGATGGTGGTGGTTGTGGTGCATCTGTTTGGATCGGAATAGTTGGTGAATCATTCGACAGAAAGAAATAAAAATGTGGCGATGGGATCAAGAGTAATGTGGGCAACAAAAGCTGCATCGTATCTTAAGATCTCTACAACCTTGAACAGAGGTTTTGCTTCTGTTGTGAAGGATTTGAAGTATGCCGAGTCTCATGAATGGGTCAAGGTTGATTGGATTTGATTGAGTGGTGGATGTGGATTTTCTTTATTACTTGATATATGAAGATAGAAATATGACAAAGGTTAATATTGGTTACTGATTGCAGGTGGGATTGCTTGATGTTTCGTATGTTTATGGTATCTTGGGTGGTTGTTTAGATGGTTTCGGGTATTCATTGGCACCATTGTTTTGGTTTATTGTGCTGACTTCATGGTTTCATTTTGGTTACTGATTGATTGGATTAGGATGGTGCTTTGTTTGTTTCTTTATCGAGTGGAAAGAGTGGGTGTGGTCAAAAGTGTGTGCAGGTGGGATGAAAAAGGAGAATGAAATAATTATGGGGGAGTGGAATGATTGATGAGTGGGGATAAGAGTGTTTATTATTATTAAAAAAAAAAAAAAAATTATTTTGTTAGTTGATTGTTCGTGCAGGTTTGTTACAAGTCGACTAAAGTTGATCGTTGGTACCAGTCCCTAATGTCGACCGTTGGTACAAAAAGATTACCAGTCGACTAAAATCGACCGTTGGTACCAGTCAACTAAAATCGATCGTTGGTATGATTTTGTTACGAGTCGACTAACGACATTAATGGGTTGTTTTTCATTTTATCTTTTCTAGTTCACTACTCCAGTTCGAGCTTTCGCGATTTCGCCACTCGAACTGCGGGGAGTGTTAACCGAATATTATGAATGGGAATATGTCTCCCACTATCTCCCACTCATATTATTGTATATCCCTTTTTATGGGATGTGTCTCTTTGTAATCCCTTTATAAGGGTCCATCATCAATCAATAAGAACACACAAGATTCTCCTATTTTACAATGTCATCATTAAAATGCCATGTCATTATTGAGGTGACATTTCTACGCTTATGTGTCGCTGTCATGTTAGACAAATACTCCCTTCGTCTCAATTTAATTGTCCATATTTCCTTTTATGGATGTCTCAAATTAATTGTCCACTTTCCTTATTTAGTAAAAACTAAAGAATCTAGTGGAGGAATATTCTATTTTAGTGGTTGAAAATTAAAGTGGCCCCACTTTTATTAAACTTTGTGTTTTCTCTCTCCTGACAAATAAATTGAGACGGAGTGAGTATATAGTTAAAGATTCTTCTAAGCTACCTTATTTGCAGAATAGGTTTGAAAGTAATCCCTTTATAAATATCGGTTTTTATATCCATGCTTACTTGGCATCCTACACAGAACTTTATTGGGAGGAGTCGTGGCCATGGAACTTTATTGGGAGGAGTCATGGTATATGTATTGATTGTCTATTTATGTATATTCGTTGATTTGAATTTATTTTCAGGTCAAGCTATTAAACAAGTTGCATATATTATATCAAAATTGCACCATTACCAATAACAATAATAATATTTATAATGTATCACCAAAACTATTGAATCCTTAGGCCGGTGGGAGTGGCAATCGGTTATGCCTCGGTTTCATTCGGTGATGGTCGGCAATTTGGCAGCCACCACTCGGCAACTTTCGGCAAAATGGAATTTCGGCAACTTTTGCCGAAGGAAAAAGTTGGGAAAGTTGGACCATGTGGGTGAATTTCAAGGAACGGTCAAATAATCCAACTGTGTTTTAATTTTATATGTATTAAAATAAAATGTGATGTGGAAAATGTGGATTTGGTAAACTTTGGTGACCGCCGCCACCATTTTGGTAAAGTTTGGTAAACTTTGGTAAACTTTGAGTTGGAAAGTTGTGATTGGTAGATGATGATGTGGCAATTTGGCAAACTTCGGTAAACTGATGACCACTCCCTCCCCCCTTACAAGGATTAGCCTGATTTGTGGATATATTTTTTCTTTTGTAGAACATTTAGTTCAAATAAATTCGTTAGTCAAGTATTGAATATTGGTTTCATGATGAAAGCATTAGTACTTTAGATTGTATGAGTAAGTGTTATCTCAGAGACTAGGTGTTACTCGATTAGAAATATTAGAAAATAGTTCAAAAAGGTGTAAGTTGGTCATGTGCTAGTCAGCATAAGCCTACTTTTAAGTTAGTCTCAACCCTCAAGTGTATATAAGTTTGTAGAAGTATGACATTGCACGGAATAAAGAAACAATTTCTTGGCCTAAAAATACATGACGCTACACTAGACGAGGCTAGTATAGAGCGTCACTATCATTTGGCATACCTTTTTTCTTAAGAATATCATTGTTATGTCATTGTATTTTTATTTATTTTTTATACTAACTTTTAATTTTAATATGAAAATTGTCTAGGCAGCTCGCTGAACCTACAAAGTTCTGCTAGTAATACCCCGCAACCGTCAATAACCGTGGAATCGCATACCCATGGCTATGTTCTTGGACGTGAATAACAGGGTTCACGTGTGATTGAAAAGCTTACCATATATAAGTTTACATAAAGTTGCTAATTAGGATTTTTGTTATTATGTTCAGACTCCATGTGTTAATCAAGATTATAGGATGTTTTGTTATTTTAATATGAAAAATTTTGCTCGGTAATCGACAATATTTATTTAATAATGCAACGAACATTCGTTTGTTAACAAAAATGTAGGTCGATCCAAGATTGTTATCACAGGGAAGAAAAGAAATTGGTGGATCTTGGTCAAAAAATATATATTTATTTTTTGTTTGGCATCTAAATTTATAATTAACCTTCATTTGAGCAATTATTTATAACAACTTACAGAATGAGCACCCATCTTGATCATGATGATAGTTCAAAATTGATAGGGGAGAATTTTGACCAGTATTTACTAATAAGCCCAATAGTCAATCGCAGTTGGTCAAATGCTATCAATATGAATTCATTCCATGAGTCAACCCTTCACCAAAGTTGCTATAGTTTTCTTATATTAAGAGATAAGAAAGAAAGGAGAGCTTTAAATTAAAGAGGATGGCTTATAATGCTTGGATAACTACTCTTTTATTATATATATATATATATATATATATATATATATATAGATATATATATATATATATATATATATATATATATATATATATATATAGATATAAATTTAGATATAGATATTTCCGTAATAAATAATAATACAGGCATATTTTTTTTATAAAACCATGTCATCAGCCACGTAAGTAATGAAAAAAAAGTCCGTGAAGAAGTTCTTGAACATACCCATAATAGTACCCCGTAGCCATTCTCCGCTACCATTGGTATTCAATGCACGCGTCCACCTGCTGGATCAAATGAAAAAAAATAGCTGCTGCACAAGCAATGGAACAACAAAAATTAGGAAATTCAAAGCCCTCACTCTGGAGTAGAATCTTTTATCCATCACGACTTCTCAATGGGAGAACATCTTCAGAAGAGAAACCTCAAAGCATTATATCATCATCATCATCATCATCTGTTCTTAGCCACAGGATCAAAAATTTAGAGAAGCAAGCCAAAGGAAGAAACAAGAACAAGAGGCGGCCAGTATGAAAGGCAACTTTAAAGTTTATGCATTTGGATCTTTTGATCATGATGAGCATCTACCAAATAATGTCCTACCGGATAAAAGAAATAACATATTTATCATATTCTTTTCTATTATAGCTGGACACATAATGTTAGAGGTACCTTTCATGATAAATATGATTTACAAAAACACATCTTCATGATTGTACCTCGAGCCATTCTGTTTATGTAACATGTACTATTTTTGCCTGTTAGAAGACGGAGTCTTCGTTTTGTCATTCGAAATTAGAAACTTGTTATAGCCAAAAATGTATGACATAAACAACATGAGCTTATGCTACTAGTTTTTATCCGACATGTATTGGTAAAATTATAACGACCTGATGAGTAATGCAGGAATAGTTTTATCACGGTAAATTTATATGTTACTCTTTAGAAGTTGTAATGCTTATGAGAATTGATTTGTTGTTGATATGTAAATCTTCATTGAACATAATATTATTGCTTCGAACAAGAACATAATACCTTGGATGATGGTGCTTTGGTACTTCACCATGGAAAACCAAAACCATAATAACCAGTACATTAATTTTAACCTGGCAACATTCAATAATGTACAATAGAAAAATGATGCAATATATGATCATATGATAAAGGTGATTATATATTGTGGCAGACTAGCTTTATCTTAGTTTGTCTTAGAATTATATGTTAGAAAAATATTGTAGCATGAACAAGACATTGTCACACAAAATGTTGCAAGATCTATATTCATATTGCAAGATAAGAAAATGTCGCCAAATTTACACACAAACAAGAAGAGGTAACACTTCAACCTATTTTGAAGTAAAAAAGGAAAGAAAGAAAAAAAAAGACAAAAGGATTCTTCTGATCACTTGTGTTTTCAAAGTATGCCTTTTTCTTGTATCTGTTCTCAAATTGTATCACTCAAAGGCCTAATGAAGGAGGAGGAGAAAGAGGATGAGCACTTCTTTTTTAGACCGTCTCTTCACTCCTTTCGTCCTCCATTCTTCAGACCTTACTCTTAAGCCCTTGAAGAAAAATCACAAGAAATGGACTTCCCTTGTAAGCCTCTTGTATACATTTTTTGGTCTTCTTTGACCTTTTAAGCTAATGTGTAGCTTGAAACTGAGACCTCGGCAGGAGCGTTAGTGTGAATGTACACAAACTCAATGCTTTTTCCAGCCGGTAATGAGTTGACCCATGTTGGAAGCCTGTATGAACCACCTGCGGTCTTGGTTAGACCCCATAGAGGACCATAGAGCTTTGTTACCGAAATGTTAAGGTTCTTGATTGTCTTGTTTGATTTGTTAGTCACTGTAACTGAGTATCTGTAGTATTTTTTACCATCAGCGTTCCATGAACTTGTAAGCTTTTGTGCTATTGCAGTTAAACCTAAAGATAGAATCAAAATTAAGATACTTTTTATGAGTAACAAAATTCTTATAAAGTTATGATCTTCGATGAAAAACAAGATTCACCTGCATTTGGAGTCACTTTAGTCTCTGGTTGAGCTGCAGTAGGCTTAAGAAGAGGGACATCGACTGAAAATAGGATGAATTAAAAGAGTTAGAATTGAAGAAAACACACGGAACGATGATCAATAAATGGGATTTAGATTAGATTAACAATGCACCTTGAAGGAGTTGGTTATAACTAGCATGACCAGCATTTAGTCTAGCCAATACTCCAAGAAGAGGTGCATTGTTATATGTAGCAGGCTCGGTCTGCTGATAGTTGTCTCTTCGATCAGCAAAGTTGTCATATGCATCGGGCCCACCAACAATAGCACCTGTTAGGAGATTCGGGTCACTTGCTTTTCGGCTGAACCATGTAGCATAACCACCTCTGCAGGTAACAAACGAAGGGTTGACCTTAAAAGATACAATTGAGGACGCTCTATGGTGTACTTGTTGTGGGTAGTTTTTCCTATATCCAACCATATAACTTGTTGCTCTCGGGTTGTTTCCAAGAATATAATCCACCTACATAAAGATTAAAAATCAGCCCAAAAGTTTGATTTTTACTAGCCTATTTCTATTTTTCTATAGACGGCATTTGTTATCTTAGCCATAATCATTCTTAAATCCTGTTTACTTTTAATAATTTTTAGCAAACCGGTGACTTTAAGAATTCAAAATGTAGATTAACTTCTGATTACCTGAGACTTGGTGAACGCTAGAAGTTGAGGTGGGGTAATGGTGCCAGAAGAACACTATAAGTTTCTCCTTGCAGAAGTCAAGTAATCAGCGTAGACAGTGAGGAGGAAGGATGCACTTGTGACAAACTGCAAATTGTTCCATCTTTGCCGGAAAATGAGGCCCCCTGGAGTCTTTTGAACATTGTGATTACTTTTTCCAAGACATGAACACATGAAAAACTCTGCCTTTTGTTGGTACTTTCCAAACACCGGGGCATGACGACCGGCTTTTCCTCCCATTAACAACTGCATAACATCAACCGCAATACGAATTTTAGATACACTGGTAAATAATAGACTAGATGTGACAATTTCGACCTATTTATGCCTAATCAAGTTGATATGGTTTCTACAAAATTTGACCCTAGTAAGTCAAATGGATAACAGAAATCTATTTGAAACATGTTGAAAGTCATTCAAATTATAATTTATAAAAATAACAATAAGTCAATAACTAATTACCCGCATGGGCGGAACTATTCATTAGTCAGGGGTAGCGGTCGCTACCCCTGAACTTTTACCCGGCAGTGGAATTTTTTTTTTATTTTTACGTTTTTCGTACTATCTTTCGTATTTCGCTACCCCTAAAACAAATTTTTGCTACCCCTAAACAAATTTTCGTACTATCTTTCGTATTTCGCTAGCCCACTAAATGTTTAAAAATAAACAAAAAAACATAAAAATACAATAAAAAAAAACATACAAAAACTGGTTAGAGTCTTAGAGACCAAATTAAACTCAAATTGATGTAGTGGGCTTGGGCCTTGTTATAAAAACTCAAATTGATGTAGTGGGCTTGGACCAAATTAAACTCAGCTTGTTCCATTGCACCTAAATACCTGATCCTATCATTCTATCAATAAAGTCGACAAGTTAAAGACCAGAAGCAAAAAAAAAAAAAAAAAAAAAAAAAAAAAAAAAAACCTTCGCCCCTTCCTGCCTTAAAAAAAAATAGTAATTGTGATCTGCTTCTGCCCTTCACTAGTTCGCCCCTTCCTGGCTTCCTACTCCTGCCTTAGGTAATTTCAATTTTCAAGTCTATTTCAATAATTTCATAATTTTCATTCTTAGTATTAGGGTTAATTTTGCCATTTTGGTTCAATTTTATATGTAATTGTGAATTTGTGATTTCTGATTAGATTGAAAAGATTGAGTTTCGAGATAGTTAGGTTCAGATTGTTAGATTGCTTAGGTATTCCCGGATACTACAGGTTCAGATTGTTAGAGTTCGTTTTTTATGCACACTTGATGGAAGAAATTTTAGGCCACACAAATTGTCTCTCAAAACATCTTCAAAAAAAGAGACAAGACTTGTTGGAATCGAGTAAGTTGATTCAAGCAACAAAACTAGCATTGAATGATTTAAGACAAAATGGGTTTGATGACATGTTGAAAAAAGTGACTTCTTTTTGTGAAAAAAAGGGTATTACAGTGTTGGATATGATGGGAAGTTATGGTAACCCAAGGAGCCGGAAGAATGTCATTACTAATCGACATCATTTTGAGGTTGAGGTTTTTAATACGGTTTTGGATATGCAAATTCAAGAATTTGGGAACCGGTTCAATGTGGTATCAACTACATTGGTAGAAAATATGTCGGGTTTAAATCCTTGTAATGGGTTTTCTAAGTTTGACATATCTAAGATAGTAGCCTTTTCTGAGATGTATCCGGTTGATTTTAATATGAACGATAGCGGGTGTATTTTGGGTGAGCTTAAAGTCGTTTATCACTCGGTAAAGGAAGATGATAGATTTTTGAATTTGGATGGGATTTGTCACTTAGCTCAGGTAATGGTGGAAACCGGAAAAAATTTCTCATTTCCTTTATTTTATCGGATTTTGAAGCTTGCATTGGTTTTACCGGTTTCAACCGCAACTGTTGAAAGATGCTTTTCTAAAATGAAGCTTATTAAAACGGATTTGCGAAATCGAATGGGGGACGAATATTTGAACAATGGTATTGTATGTGCTGTTGAAGGAGAGACATTTGACGAAGTAACGAATGAAGATGTAATGGTTCGTTTTCAAGCTATAAAAAACCGAAGAGGAGATTTCTGAGATCTATTAAGTATTTGTTTAACTTCTTTTATTATTGTCTTTTTTTTAATTATTTAAATGTACGGTTAAACAAAATTATGGTTAACTTTTTTTTTTCCCGCTACCCCTGAAATTTAGTCCTTGCTCCGCCACTAATTACCCGTATAGTCGTAAATTATATTTTTATTATATTTACAACAAAAGTATAGTTTTTCATCATATGCACCAACTGTTGTTAAAATATCATCCATTTTAGCTATTTTATCCCAACACGTCTTACTAGCCCATTTTGTCACTTATCGATCGAAAACACTATTAAATGTATTACTTAAAAAGGAATTTTACCTTAGCGACAAGCGTTTGGACACCGGCATACTTAACATCCCAACCATGAAACTTCAAATTTTATGAAAAGTGTTTTGTTCAACTTCAAAGCAATTAGATATGCTTTCAAAGATTTTCTTTTATCTCAAAAAAGATTTATATATTCATTTAAAATTTGGGCATCCTTTTTAAGGATGTTAAGTTATCACAAATCTATCATAACTCTGCTTTAAACATTTGTACTCTATACATCAGAAATTGTACAAACACAATATCTTTTTTGATTACATATGGAAACGTGACTGTACTTTGGGATGTTTTGTTTAATGGAGTAAATACTACGAGTAGTAAGATTAACTAACTAGCTAGCAAAAGGTAATCACTATTCCATGATTTGCGCATTATAAATGCGGGCACCAACGACCAGCCTGACAGTAAAAACTATGATAGTCCTAACTTTTTGTATTTACTTCAACTGTCTTTACTGACATAGGCCTATCTATATTTACTGATTTTTTTTACGTTGTTCTATTTTTATTACATGGCTTCTTGTGTGTTTTTTTCCCCTGTATTACATTTTACATTTTATCACTTTCTTAAAAAAATTCTTTTTTTTTGCATTGGTGATCCCTAACACGTCGATTTCTTGAACAAATGGTCTCGCTTATAGATGAAATGTGTTAAAAAATACATACACATGAACCCCTAAGATTCTTACCATATCTAAAAGGGACCATCCCTAATGAACTTTTAGTGTTTTAGGGACCACCGCTATAAAACATAAAAGAAAGTGGACAGAAGATGAAAAGAAATAACATGCCTAAACCATTTATGTAGTTAACTCCTAGATTTTTAACTTGATATGTTATCAAGATTATATAGGTCCATGAGTCCATATGACTAGTTTGGCATTAAAAGGCAATGGATACCACCCACCAGGCCACCATATATCTAGAAAAATCTCCATTGGCCCCTACTACTACACAACTACTAACCATATACCAATGTTCGCTAAAAAGAAAAATTTTAACGCACATTTAACTTAACGGCATTATTTCTTCATATGTTTGCTAATATACACTAGACTAACCACAAAAGAATTTTAAGCTACAGAGTGCATAAATAAATAAATCTAGCAAATGCCATATTGTCCACCATTTGCTATTATTAGCACATCAACCTTTGTGATGCAACACAGCCATAATTGAACAACTCTGTTAGGACTTTCTTAATTTTGGGAGATAATTAAGCCTAAAGTGAACACCGATTTTTATGTATAAATCTATATGTTTATCATATATACATGTGTAACCTATATTATGTTTCCTTTTCGACCTGCTTATTACAATGCACGTACAATACTTTCTTGGGGTGTTCTAATTTTGATTTCGCTTGTTTCGTTTCTAACAGTAAAGAGAGGGCTGTTCCAGTTTCAATTGAAGTAGGAAGTGCATCAACCACAAGACCTGTTGGTGGGCTATACTCCACCCCAGATGTACAGTCTGTTGGATTCGACACCCTACAACCTGGTTACTAGAGCGGAATAATCCGATCGTGAAGTCGAACACACCACAGCTAGTTATGATGTCGACAGAAAAGTAAAGAACGAGCAATGCACAAGTAAGTAACCCTAATCGTTTCTTGATTAGTATTGAAAGAATGATGTACAAACCCCTTCCCCCCTCACCTCCTTTTATAGAGATGAGGGGGAAGGAAAAACCGACTCCAATATGGACTCATAGTCGGCTGTTACAAAGACACGGGTTGGGCTTGGGACACAAGCCAATCAACCGACTCATACATAGCTAATAGAGTTTAACACTAAGACCCCTAGACTTATTCATAAGCTAATATAGAGACTAATATTGTAACAATTTCCACCTTAGGCTTTATATTAGCCTACACCGACGCTCAGCAACTCCAAGCAATGCTGAAACTTAAGTCCAGGTACCACCTTCGTCAAGGCATCCGCAGCATTGTGTTCAGTACCCACCTTCAGAACTTCAACCGTCTTTGCTTCCAAGACCTCTCTGATAAAGTGATAACGCACATTGATGTGCTTAGTCCTTTCATGAAAAGCATGATTCCGCGATAAGTGAATCGCGCCTTGATTATCACAATTAACTGCCACAGTGTTAAGCTCTACGCCCAACTCTTCCAAGAGTCCCCTTAGCCAAATAGCTTCCTTCACAGCCTCCGTAAGGGCCATATACTCCGCCTCTGTAGTTGAAAGAGCCACCACGTGTTGTAGCGTTGCCTTCCAGCTTACAACACAACCCTGTACTAAAAACGCGTAACCTGTGATCGACCTACCTTTATCCGGATCCTTTGCGTAGTCTGAATCAACAAAACCTGTTACGTCCACATGGTTGCCATGATTTGTCCCAAACACCAAACCCACGTTTGCAGTACCCCGCAAATATTTCAAAATCCACTTCACTGCTTCCCAATGATTTTTACCTGGATTCGCCAAATATCTGCTAACAACACTTACTGCATACGCTATGTCTGGCCTCGTGCACACCATCAAGTACATTAAGCTCCCAACCGCATTTGAATACGGCACCTTACTCATCCTTTCAACATCACAATCCCTAACCGGACAATCCTTCAACGACAGCTTGAAGTGCCCACCCAATGGCATCTGAACCGATTTCCCATTGTCTATTCTAAAATTATTTAAAATCTTAGAAACATACCCGGATTGTGACACCCTCAGAATCTTGCGACTCCGATCCCTGATGATCTCCATACCAAGAATCTTCTTTGCTTCCCCGAGTTCTTTCATGTCAAACTCCTTATTAAGCAAAGACTTGATAGACCCAATCTCAGCCTTGCTTTTACAAGCAATCAGCATATCGTCTACATATAACAGTAAATAGATATACTCACCTGGTGCATAACTCCTGTAATATACGCAGCTGTCGTAACTGCTACGCTTAAACCCGTTGCTCAGCATGTACTCATCAAACCTCCTATACCATTGCCTAGGTGACTGCTTCAAACCATAAAGAGATTTCTTTAACAAACATACCTTGTTACCTTGTTCATATCCTGGTGGCTGCCTCATGTAGATCACTTCTTCAAGATTTCCATGTAAAAATGCCGTCTTTACATCAAGCTGCTCCAGCTCATAATCTCTACACGCAGTCAATGCAAGTATAACCCGGATAGATGTGTGTCGAACTACCGGAGAAAATACTTCATTGTAGTCAATACCTGCCCTCTGTGTGAATCCACGAGCCACCAACCTAGCCTTGTACCTAGGCTTTTGAACACGTTCAATCCCTTCCTTTATCTTGAACAGCCATTTGCAGCTCACCAGCTTTTGCCCAGCTGGATGATCTACTAACTCATAGGTCTTATTCTTTCTCAGAGAATCCATCTCTTCATCCATAGCAGCTTTCCACTTAGAACTGTCTTCACAAGCAACTGCCTCCTGATATGTCAATGGTTCATGAGTATCTTCTTCCTCTGCTGCAGCAAACGCGTAAGCAGCCATATTACTCTCATCTCGAAACCTCAAAGGTTTCGTTCTTGTCCTTGGCTCTCTATCCCGAACCAACTGATAATCTGTGAGATCCGGTGTTTGATCATGATCCTGATCCCCTGCATCTTCATCATCGCCATCTTCCTGATCATCTGTCTGATCTTCCTCAAGCGAATGATTATTTAACCTTTGCAGTTCCACCTCAACCTGTAGTTCCTCAACAGACTTATCAGTACCTGCACCAGAATCCTTCAATGTGTCTTTGTACATGACACTTTCATTGAAGACCACGTTCCTGCTAGTGACTATTTTAGGTGATTCATTATCAAGCCTATATAGCCTGTACCCCTTTACACCTTCAGGATACCCCAAAAGAACGCATTTTACCGCTCTCGGCTCGAGCTTACCTTGTTTAACATGTGAATATGCGACACAGCCGAAAATCCTCAACATCCCATAATCACTTGGATGTCCCGACCACATCTCCATAGGTGTCTTTTTCTCAATCGCTGTCGATGGTGACCTATTGATAAGATATGCGGCCGTACATGTCGCTTCCGCCCAGAAGGTCTTGGGCAATCCAGACTGAATTAATAAACAGCGTACCTTATCCATGAGAGTTCTATTCATCCGTTCTGCTAATCCATTCTGCTGCGGCGTCCCGGAAACTGTCAAATGTCTAGCAATCCCACTCTCTGTGCACAACTGTTCAAACTCCCGGTTACAGAACTCAAGACCATTATCTGTCCTAAGCTTCTTAACCGTCCTCCCAGTCTGATTTTCTACTAACTGCTTCCACTCTTTGAACTTTCCAAATGCTTCGTGTTTGAACCTGAGAATATAAACCCATACCCTCCTGGAATAATCATCAACAATAGATAAGAAATACCTCTTACCTCCCAATGATTCCACCTGAGACGGACCCCATAAGTCTGAATGAACATAGTCTATCACTCCCTGAGTAGTGTGCCTTCCTACACCGAAACTGACTCGATGTGACTTTCCCAGAACACAATTCTCACAAAAATCGAGCTTACCTAGACTCTTCTTTCCAAACAGCTCCTGCTTTTCTAGCACCTGAAGTCCCGCCTCACTGATATGTCCCAGTCTTTTGTGCCAAACCTGCGCAAGACTGTCTTTTTCTTCAACACTAGCATTAAGCTCACCCGCCACTGCATGGCCATCCAAAGAGTATACGCAATTATCCCTTCGGGTTCCAGATAAAATAACCCTGGAACCATTAATCACCTTGATTTTGCCCGACTGCATTTTTACGGTATATCCCTCTTTTTCAAGAGTTCCCCGCGATATCAAGTTTCTTTTCAATTCAGGAATATACCTGACATTGTGTAACACAAAACTTGACCCATCTTTCAGTTGTACCCTTACCTTGCCAATACCTCTGATCTTGCACTCCCTGTTGTCACCCAACAGTACCCTGCCCCCATCGCATTCCAGAAAATCAAAAAATAAATCTAACCTGGGTGTCATGTGGTATGAACCTCCTGAATCCATGATCCAATCTAGCAGAGCCTCTGCACTCATAACCATCATCACCTCAGAACCGTCATAAATCGAACCACTGGAGCTTGGCTGATCATCTTTCTTGACGAAACCATTTGACTTCTTGTGATTATTCTTTGGACAGTTTCTCTTCAAGTGCTCCTCAGACTGGCAAATATAGCACTTGAGTCTTCCACCTCGAGACTTCGATCTTGACTTTCCCCTAGACTGATGCGAATTCCTGCGATCAGTTCTTCCCCTCACGTATAACCCTTCACCATCATCCCCCTTCGCCTTGGATCTTTCTTTGATTTCCTTTGAATTCAGTGTGGCCATCACATCCTCCAAAGTCAAAGCTTCCCGTCCATAAAGCAAGGTATCCACAAAGTGTTCGTATGATGCTGGTAAAGAAGTGAGTAATAATAAAGCAAGATCTTCATCCTCGAATTTTACCTCAATATTTGCTAAATCAAGAACGATTTTGTTGAACTCATCTATATGCTCGGAAATCGTACGTCCAGCCGGCATGTAGAATGTATACAACTTCTTCTTCAGGAACAACTTGTTGGCCAAGGACTTTGTCATGTACAAAGTCTCGAGCTTGGACCAAACCCCCGCTGCAGTCGTCTCCCCGGTAACCTCTCTCAGTACCTTGTTACCTAAACACAAAATCATGGCACTGTGAGCTTTCTTGTTTAGCTCAGCTTTCGCTGTAGCATCCATATTTGCGGGTAAAACCTCCAGAGCTGCTTCACATCCATGTTGGATTAATAAAGCACGCATCTTGACTCTCCATAACCCGAAATCACCAGTTCCATCGAATTTCTCGATCTCAAACTTGGCTCCCGTCATTCTTTAATCCCTTTATTAATTTGTTAAACCTTGTGAAAAACCCTCACAATCACAAACTAACAAAGTCCCTTGTGCAATACCCTTCAAATTATTTAATCCTTATTGAATAATAATAATATACCTAACTATTATTATTCAATAATAATAATATACCAAATCTCCACTAATGCTTATATATTATTATTAAAATAAGTTGAACCTGTTATCTATCTCACGTTGACCTTATCTTTTATAAAAAAAAACCAGATCCTGTTTTCCTTCTTCTTCGTTTATCACGTCAAAGAAAAACAACCACCAGAAAAAAAAAAATCAATCTTCAACAAACCCTTAGATCTTCTACACCTTGTCACAAACCCGGACAATCGAAGACCCAAGAACCCTTTACTGTCGATACCCTTGCTGCTTCTTGACGTCCACGAACCTGAACAGCAAGAACCCTTTTGTTGTCGATAATCTAGTAGCCCAAACAGAAACCCAGCTTCTGCTCCTTCCAAGATAAATCGAACAACAAAGAACCCTTCTCTATCGATCCTAGATAACCAGCGAACCCGCGAACCTGAGCTCTGATACCACTTGTAAGATTCGACACCCTACAACCTGGTTACTAGAGCGGAATAATCCGATCGTGAAGTCGAACACACCACAGCTAGTTATGATGTCGACAGAAAAGTAAAGAACGAGCAATGCACAAGTAAGTAACCCTAATCGTTTCTTGATTAGTATTGAAAGAATGATGTACAAACCCCTTCCCCCCTCACCTCCTTTTATAGAGATGAGGGGGAAGGAAAAACCGACTCCAATATGGACTCATAGTCGGCTGTTACAAAAACACGGGTTGGGCTTGGGACACAAGCCAATCAACCGACTCATACATGGCTAATAGAGTTTAACACTAAGACCCCTAGACTTATTCATAAGCTAATATAGAGACTAATATTGTAACTCCACCCCAGATGTACAGTCTGTTTGGTCATATGAACGAAGAGAAAAAGGAAGAACTTAAAATATATTGTATCCTCCTCTCTCTCTCTCTCTCTCTCTCTCTCTTCGTTATTAGCCAGAAATATTTACATTTTCTCTTATACCAATCAATACAAGTGACCTGCAGGTCCATTTACGTACTTCTTACTTTTACACATTGCTTCGGAGCAAACTGTGAAGATCGAGTGGAGGGTCATGGGTTGGAGCCCTGAAGGCCTTGGTGCAATTCCTGTTTGTGCTAATGGTAGTTCTTGTAATGGTGGGATTTTATTTCATTTTAACCAAAGAAAATATGCCAAACACTTCTGATAACCAAGCCTTTTGTACACTCGATCGGCTACTCTAGGTTTATAACAATGTATAGAATTGGCAAACGGGACGGATTGGGTAATAGAATTTGCACTTCTAAGCTTGGAAATTTGGTCATACTTATGTTTTTCAGGTCTTGTTAAGTTGGGTCTTATATTAGAATCATGCCCCGGCCTTTTAACTTTTATTTCCACTCTTGAATCCTGCGACTGACTTGCCAACTTTTCCAGATAAAAAATCGCCACACTTTACACTTGTATATTTCCTTTGTTATTTTTAGAATGACATAAAAACAAAAAATTTTAGTTTTAATAACATCCTGCCATGCCACAAAATATACCAAATAACTTTAAGATAATACCTTAGTTGATGATGTTATTGAAACATCGGAGTCCGTCGCCAAATGTCTGAGATGTCGAAACATCGTATAATGCCTAACTTTTACAGGATTTAGCAACTGTCCATTTTAACATTGCACGTCCGTTTTTAGTTCTTCTTGCCTTGATTTGTTTGTAATTTTCATTTTTCTTGATTATTTTTTAGGAAGAAAAAAAATTCAAAAGATGAGATGATCATGAGTTGAATGTAATGTCCCAATTTGAAACGCATGTAAAAATCTTAGTACCGCCGGGGAAAAAAAATACTCAAGTTGTCTTGTTATCTGAATATCTGTCACATTATATAGGGTTTTAAATTTTTTAAAAATGCGATATTTTTGTTACAACATAAATCATTTGATCAAATTATAGTTTGTTCAAATTTTAATATTTTGATACTCCACTAACAAACAGAAAAACACAATTCAAATACCGGTGTGTTAAATAGCCCGAGACCCACGGTTGACAACACCGGCAACTAGCAACCAACCAACCATTACTCCTAGCCGCCATTAACCACCACATGTTATGCGAGTACTATTTTTGTATCCTATAATTAATTATGAACTAAACATTTAGCCAGTTGGTTTGATTCGAACGTAAAATACGGATAAAAATAAAACTCGTTTGAATCAAATACGGGATACTTCAGATTTATATAGAGTTGCTCCTTTTTTAAAAAAAATATAATAACAAATGTCAAAAACAGATCTCCCTACACAAGTTCTAATAAATTTCATAACACAATCGAAGTAAATTTATTCTTAAAATACTATACTAGATAAACCTTTTACAATTTGATGAGTCAGATTTCAGATTAAAGGGGCAGGAAAATCTTTTTGAAACAAACGTTGGCAAACACACAAGTAAAAATTCTTAATTACAAATTTACAAGGTTGGTGATGAAGTGATTCTCCAGTTCAAAAGTAAAGTTCACAGCATAAATGTACAAGTTTATATGACACACTTTGTAAAAAGAAAATGAAATCCATTCCACAAATCACGTAAAGATCAGCCACCATGTTTGCCATATATAGCTGTCGGAAACCAAAGAAGCCTCTTCAACGGATGATGCATGAGGATCACAGACATGAATCTTGGTGCATACGTCTTCTTTCTCTAAAAACTGCTCTGCGTTTGTAAGGATCAAGGGAGCGCATTCGAAAACTAGCACTTTACACTGTTGAAATACATAAGGTTACATCATCTTTTAACACATAAAGCTTAAAGTCAAAGAAAGAAATCAAGAATCGGCTTTTTGATTAGTTGCATTCGGTTTCTCATCACCAAAACGATCATTTCTCTGAAAGTGCATATGTGAAAAGGAAAAAAAACACATGTTGCTAGAATGATGAATTTCAACATGATGTTAAGTACAATTAAAGGGGAGAGTGGTAAGGCAATAGGTCAAAACTTAGATTGGTAAATTTAGTATGTGCTGAAGTGGGTTGGGTTAAGATGGTGACCCAGAAACATTTGTTGCCCATTAGATCTTTTTTATAAATGATTAATGTGCTAAAAGAATTATACATATTCTTAGAATAACACCCCTAATCTATTAAATAAAGCAAACTTGGAGATTGTATGGATTGAAAATGCACTTTAGCCAAATTTCGACCCATTATTTAACTTGTTAGAGATACTAACGAAACAAAAACCAACACATTAATAAAAGATTTTATGCAAAGAAGGATGGCCAATTTGCAACAACACATGATGGAAAGGGTTCAACATGCTGACCGTTATATTAAAAAAGCAATTGGAATAAATGTTTATGTACGTGCAAAGAAAGTTTGAGAATTGATCAAACCTTGGGCAAGTACTGTTCCACATTTTTGCATTCTTTCAAGAGCAGCTGCAAGATTGTCAACTGACAAATAACAAAACATCTATGATGGAAATACTGAATCAAAGGTTTTATTTGTAACTTTTATATAAATTAGGCGAGCCAATTACACTATTAATATAGGTAATCGAACTTACCTACTTACGAAGATTTATAGTATGGAGTATTTTATTTTTGCAAGTACCTGATTATCAGGATCTTTCAACAACTTAATCACTTCTGAAACATAGGCAACAACTGTTTTGTGAGAACTTCTGAGCATAGGCAACAACTCCATTGCAGAGATTGACTTTTCCACAGAATTCTGCAGGTTGGATGGTTGAGAGCTCAAGGAAGAATAGAGGAGCATAGTAATCTCTACTAAAGTGACGCACTGCAGCAGATCAAAACCCAAATAAATATTATATTAAGAATGGATTATTTGATCCATAAAAGATGCCAAACAGATGATGATTGATGCAAAATGTTAATAGACAACATTGTCAACAACAAAAACAATGTATAAGAACTTCTTGGCCATCTAGTGAAAGCTTATTTTGATTAATTAATGGTTAAAGATTTAAGCATTTTTGTTAAAATGATGATCAAAATGGCTCTATATAGATGACTGGGAACCCATATCTTTTCTTCCCAAAAAAGTTTCGTTACAAAGCTAATGCACCTTTCTATCAAGATTCTACGGCTTAAGAGCAATAAAGGAAGATCAACGCTCAGCATGAGTAATATCTTATATATCCTTTATATTTAACACTATCGTGAACGCATGTTTCAAAAAACAATAGCTAAAAAAGTTATAACGGATAATAACTAATACAATTTTTTAGAAGGTAATTCAACCAATTTATCTTGAAATAGGTCTGTTTGGGTTTTGTTGTCAAATAGGGTCATAGCTAAAAAATTTACTTACTCAGAAAAAGGGTCAAAAGAAAATCAAAAATATGCATTTAAGCTCCTAAATCGCTTCATCAATGAAAATCAGATTAATATGGTAATAATATAGTTTATGCAATTATGTTGATTACCAATAAAAACATTAAACGTGTTTATGGGTCAATTCCCAACCCGACAGACCCATTTTACATGTCTTACAACCCACCATTTTGCCACTGCTAGGATACCTACATTGGTGCCTAAAGCAGGCACATGCATAAACTAGGAAGTGAAAGTGTTGGTACTTAAGAACACAAATAAAGATTGTTATTGTAAGACAAAATCTGTTACGGTAATGCATAAGCATTCCCTGGTCAAACGACCTAGACTTGCAACCAAGAACACCCCGTACTTTTTTTGAATCTATGATTAGTTTATAAACTGATGAAGTAGAATTTATGTCAAAACTAGTAATCAAATTTCATAAACAAGTTTTGCTTATGAAGCTCGGACAGCATATCAACTTGAAAGAATAAAATAAATGAATAACCAACCTGCTTCATCAATGACTTTAGTTTGGAGCAGGATTCGTTAAGAATGGTGATAATATCTAGTTGGGTTTTCTTTTGTTGAAAGTAACATAGAGCTTCACTAGTATATTCTTCACACAAACTGCACAAACTGTCATTATTACCAGTGTTTCCCAAAACTTCAAATCTCTTCTCAACACTTGACCGAAAAACTACACATATCAATAAGGTACTATTTCATAAATCTAACGAAATACTCAACTTAATACGAAAAAATTAGTAATACTGCTTCTTATTCCCCTTAGAGGCATCATTACGTCAGTTAGTAGATTGTTTAAGGAAGATTAATAATGCATTTAACATTTCCTTTTCTTTTCTCAAAGCATGTCTATGCCTACAAGATTCTTATCACTACTGTGAGATAAAACATCTCCCAATCTAATTCTAAGGTACCATAATTTGAACTTACAATTTTATTTTAGTACTACAAGTGGCCAAACATACAAATATGGTATAACCTTTACAAATTCTTTCCATACAGCATTTGATCGATTGCTACGACCGCTACAAGACAAGTGAAGATGGAGCTTATGTAATAGTCTCTTCTTGGGGGCGTGCCAATAAGGCCCTGCAATATATTGTATCTCGTAATAATGGGGCCTTATATAAGGAAATTGATTATCCCCACAGAGAATTTGATGAAAAGGGACCATAGGGTATTTATTTCAAAAACTATTGTATGAGCTCCAAAATAATTTCTCAATGATTGATTTTTTTTGCAGTAAACCCAGCAACAACAATCCACGGGTTGGGAGTTGAAGCTGCGAATGAAGAAAAACTCTTAGACGTTAAACCTCTAAGAGGTTTTCTTCATTCGCAGCTTCAACTCCCAACCCGTGGATTGTTGTTGCTGGGTTTAACTGCAAAAAAAATCAATCATAATGATGATTGAGAAATTATTTTGGAGCTCATACAATAGTTTTTGAAATAAATACCCTTTCAATGGCACATGGTCCCTTTTCATCAAATTCTCTGTGGGGATAATCAATTTCCTTATATAAGGCCCCATTATTACGAGATACAATATATTGCAGGGCCTTATTGGCACGCCCCCAAGAAGAGACTATTACATAAGCTCCATCTTCCCTTGTCTTGTAGCGGTTGTAGCAATCGATCAAATGCTGTATGGAAAGAATTTGTAAAGGTTGATTTGGGTGTGCAATCTTGTCGATCGCTTCACATGCTCCTATGGTTGCAGCTGCCCAACAAGTTCCTCGGGTTATGTGCCTAACCGGGGTAATAACCCCTTCTTTACGCCAGTCAAAAAGTCAAAAATACTATCTGGAGGGTTTCGTCTTCTGTTTCTTTTTTATCGACGACAAATCCCTTCAATTAAAAAAAGAAAATAAATAAATAAAACATTAATTAATTAAAATAATTAGGCAAATAAAACATTTTATAATCTAGGGTTCAGAATTAATTAAATTATTAGGCACATGATTAAGGATTAAAATAAATTGAAACTAATATTAAAAAAAAAAAAGAAAAAAGAGGGGGTATTCTTTTCAATAACTAATAGATAATGTTATGAAATTTGTTTTAATTTTGATTAAATTTACAATCAAAAAAAAATGAAAACAAGTATATTAATTAAAAATAATCCCTTAACATTTCAGTAACAAAGCTCTATGGTCCTCTATGGGGTTAGACCGATTTTGTGGTTGATGTGCTAATAACGCACTTTTTATTTATTTGTTTTTTAATTTTTACATTTCAGTAACAATACGCTACTAGTGCTAGTTTTACTAAACAATCCCTAAATAATGAATATTCGGTAAAATATTTTAGGCATGCTTCATACATTATGAGGTGATATTACTATACTTAATAATAACAACATAAAATAACAAAACCCTAACATTTGTTATTTATTATCAACCATAGCATAGATACACGATTTCAACAACAAGATATAAATAAATAACAACACATGCTTGAGTGAAAAAAATAAATAAATAACAAAATATGAAGCCGCGGTAAAAAAAAGTTACCGATTGGAAGAAGAAGAGAAAAGTGTGATGCGGCAGTAAATGCCGTGATAAACAATTGAACAAGTGGTGATCCCTATATATACCCACACCACGTTGCTAGGGCTTCTTGTTTAATGACCCTATTTTATGGGCTTTTCATGGGCTTCAGTACTTTTTCATTCGGCCCGTCAAAACTTCACTAAGCCCGTCTTAACTACTTACAAGGGTCGTTATTCAATGAGTAGCAAGTACTATCAAAATAGAAACGCATATTCAAAATTTAATTAATCTTAATATCAAAAGTTCAAAACCATGTGAGATTATTCACTAATTTTTATAGTTTTATATATATAAATTACTAGACTATAGACCCGCGGGTTTCGCGGGTGGTAATAAAAAAAATTGTATTGTAAGTAAAACAAAGTCATATTAAAAAATAACTAACCTATCTTGTTTTGACAGCAAAATGCATCAACCAAACTGCCATTTTGACAGCATAAGAGAAGTGGTAAACAGGGTAGACTGCCATAGCATCTACATGTACACCCAATCTGTATACAAGTCTACAACCAACTTTTGGAAGGTTAGACCAAACATTTAAGAGCTTCATTCTTTTAAAATGTTTTGACATTCCACAGAGACAACCATCACTTGTTCAAAGTTTCACATTCTCTTGTTTAGGTATTCCTATTGGCTTTTGTTGACTTGTTTTAACTAAGTTTAATACGTTATTATTCACATAGGAAGGGATATATATGAAATTCTTCCTTGAAAATATGTTTAGTTTCTAAAGAGTTTACATGGTTATTTCGGTGATCATGCTAGAAATTGTCTAATTTTAAAGTGTATAATTTACTTGTTTAGCTCGTTTTGTATATGGTACATTACATATGGTGTGCACTTGAACTGGTGTATGACCATTTACGTAAGTAAAATAGTCTAAATTTTATCTAAACACGAGCATTGACGTCCTTAAAAAACTCGCTGATATAAGTGAATTAACATGACACCGAATATTGTGAACCAAAATATCTGAGAGTTTTGTGCGGTCTAACCACACGAATAAACAACTCTCATTAACAACTACAAGTAAATCTATGACTATCTTTTTTTGTCAAGAAAAAAAGGAACCATGATCTTCATCTCTACTTGCAACTGTTCCTCCATTCTCCCCTGATTAAGCAAAAAATAACAAAATACATAAATGAACCTCTTTCTCTAACACAAACACAATAACACATTCACATATGACATACGCATATACATGCTGCATTTCACATATACTCAAACAAATTACTTATTTTCTCAACTTGCATATAAAGAAGCCAATTTGACGCATATTTCAACCAGTAACTATATCAAGATATATTAATAAGAATCTCAACTTGGCATACCAGAAGTCATGCATCCGCTCCCAGCTTCTATGATTGAACGTCTGGAGTGACCATTCTTAGTTTCTATGGCGCTTTCTGCAGTTTCTTTTGAATATAGTATGCTAGCCCTGGCATCCGAAAATAAAAAGTTAGTTGACTGACATTAGGACACAAGAGAAAACAACCTACTTTGTCAGGACTCATGACTCATTATTTATTACTAATCAATTCAAAAGTAAGATATGACATTGAAATACTAACGGTAGCAAGTTTGGTCAATTTACTTAAAAATGGGTCAATATGGATACTATTATTAGAAAGAGGACTACAAGAATGGGAGTCAAACCCAGTGACTGGTTTGTGATCATATATGATGTACTAATTATGTATACATAATACATTTGGACAAAAAGTGCTTTGGGTTACCCAACCCGTTGAAAAATTACCCATTGACCCAACCTGCTTGATATGCAATACCCAAGCATTACCTTGGTAATGATAAGGTACGTCGTCTCTCTAGTGGAGGTGCAGCTGTACCCTTGTCATGATGCTCTTCCAGGTGCGAAAACTGCTTCTTAAATTTATCGACAGCACTGTTACCAAGGGGGGAAGAAAGTTCAACAGAAAACAGCAATTACAACATGGTAAGGAAATTATACATGCTATATAAGTATTAGAATGTTGTAAATCCAAATAACCGTACCTTGGATACATCACTCCTGTTGGTTCATTTCCATCCAAGAAGTCTTTCAACATATTCGGGTGGTATTCAAAAATCTCCTTATAGATCCGTTCTCGTATATCTTCTTTAGTAATTCCCTGCTTTTCGAACTCAAATTCCCTCTTTGAGAAGGGTTGCGCACAGGTCTCCCTCTCAGCCTTACCAAATTCTTGAAATATGGATCGGAGAGAGCCTAATTACAACACGTACCAAAATCAGCATTCTTTTAGTTAAGTATATTATTTCAAATCGAGAAACTTTTATCATATAGATAAGATATTACCTCCTCAATAGTAGGGCGATCCTTAGCCTCAAAAGCAAGCATTCTTTCTAATAAACGAAGAGCAAGTGGATCTGCATTTGGGAACTTTTTGGAGAAGGAAATAGGCTTCTTTTTTTTCATGCTGCTCAAGTATTTCCTAGGCTTCTCATGTCGTATCTGCTTCTGTTCTATTCAAATTAATATGCAATAGACCAAAAACAAATAAACTTAATATATCCATAATGATATGTTACTTTATCTATAGCTTCGAGTGATGGTGTTCCCAAAAGATCAGTCATCAGGTCCAACTGATGCAACAAACTTTTTCCAGGGAAAAGAGGTTTTCCGGTTAAAATTTCCGCAAAAATACAACCAATGCTCCATATGTCAATGGCCTGTGTGTACTGCAAAAGAAAAGATTAAACTTTAACAGATAAAATGAATTTGATCAAATTAAGTAAATAAAAAACTCCTACTTTTGAAGATATGTTGATGAGTTTAGTTGGCAATTCGAGTAAGACTAATTTGATAAATGTGAAACATATGTATATGAGCTAAGGCACCTTGGAAAAAAATGATCCGCACAATTCAGGAGCCCTGTACCACCTTGTTGCAACATAATCCTGGAACATATTTGTGTGCGAGGTTAGTATGCCAACAATGTTGTACAATTTAAATTAGAGTAATTAGTGACTATCGACATACCGTCCAGCATATAGCAGTAGGTGTGTCATTGAAGACAACTCTTGCAAGACCAAAGTCACATATTTTCAGCTTGCAGTCAGCATTGACCAATATATTTTTGGGTTTCAAATCTCTATGAAAAACATTTGCTGTCAGCAAGAAATTCAAAATCAGAATGGCCAGAATATACCAAGGCTTTTGCTAATAGAAAAAATGCATATCTATGAAAGAAAAAACAATGGGCACACACAGCTGCAGAACCATAACCAGTATATGAGAACATTTTCCATTCCTATACTCTAAACATGATAATGATTTTAGCCTCGCCATTCATCTCCTTATTCTCACGCTTCATACTCACGTGCGCTATAAAAACTTCTGATAATTTAGTAGATTCAATATAGAAACATAGAAAGATTTGCTCTCTAGATAATACGCGCATTTGAACTATCAAAATGGTTACTACAACAATATAGTGAAATAAGAGCTGAATGATTAACAGTCACAAAAAAATACCTGTCAATCTCTCGAGACATCTTATTAAGATTTCTAGTTGCCCCTTCAAGTGTTTGCTTCCGTACACTAACACTTAACACCTCGATGCACACATTATCGATATTGTGGGCCTCATCAAACACCACTACAGACTCTCTCTGCATTTCCTTCGATATGATCCCAGCAACCTTTGGATCAAGCAAGTATTGGTAACCATAAACCACCACATTGCAAATTGCACCATATGAGGTGCTAGAAAGTATGGGCAGTTGGGTACCACCAGGCCTTTCGCCTTTCCAAACACCCTCAGACCCTGCCAATAGTTCAAATTGTGATTTAGAACATGCTTAAATCAACCAAAGTATAAGCTAAACACATTCACATCACATTACAAGCAAAGTCAATCAAAATATCATTCCGAAATAGCCCCACTTCCACTTTTGTCTTCCAATTTTAAATTAAATTATTTAAAAACTATTTTGCTAGTATTTGAAACTTTGATATCCAACTTGTGCACTATTTGAAGATTAGCTTGTGCACTAACAGTTATTAATCAAAACAAAATTAGCCATATCAAGCGTCTTAGGCAAAACCCCTCAATTTGATTAGGGTTTATAAAAATTGAAAATAAAAAAAATACAAACTATACATACCAAGATATTAGAATTAAGTAGAAGTAAAGATTGAGGTGTAAAAAACCCTCAATCAATCAATTCGATTGTTAGTTACACCTCAAAAAAAACCTCAATCAAATCGATGGTGAATCTTACCATAAATCAATTGTAAAAACTGATACTGAATCTTACCATAAATCCTTGATTTTCGGTTGCCATTGAAGGGGGTTTTGACAAAGTGGCAATTTCTTGATCTTCCTTGATTTTCGGTTGCCATTGAAGGGGGTTTAAAGTGATGAGATGATACAGAGAAAGTTATATAATTGAATGAATGTTTGTTGAGGTTATGCAGGAAAGTTGGCGTAAGTTTTGCCAGGTTCGGGAAGATTGTGAAAGGTGGCATTATGACGTCAATATATGACGTCAGAAGTGGGCTTTCATTTATTATATATAAAGATTAAAAAGCAAATAAACAGAAAGTTAGGGGCTGTTTCTTTTTTTTCCTGTTTTTAGTTAGTGTCTGTGAGGATATATGTGTCCTGTTTATAGTTAGTGTCTGTGTGGATATATGTTGTTTCTTTTTTATGCTTAATTGACCATCTTAATACGAGTTTTTCCCGAACTAGTGTAGGTGGAAAAAATTTATAAAAATTCGAAAAATTTATGAAAATTCGAAAAAATTTATAAAAATTTTAAAAAAATTCGAAAAATTTTAAAAATTCAAAAAACTTATAAAAATTCAAAAAATTCGAAAATTTTATAAAAAATTATAAAAATTCGAAAAAACTTATTAAAATTTTTAAAAAATTCAAAAAATTTATAAAAATTAGAAAAAAAATTTTAAAAATTCAAATTTTTTATAAGTATTTTTGAATTTTTATAAAATTATCGAATTTTTTGAATTTTTATAAAATTTTCTAATTTTTTGATTTTTTATCAATATTTCGAATTTTTATAAATTTTTTTGAATTTTTATGAATTTTTTGTATTTTTATAAATTTTTTGAATTTTTATAAATTTTTTGAATTTTTAAAATTTTTCGAATTTTTTTAAAATTTTTATAAATTTTTTCGAATTTTCATAAATTTTTCGAATTTTTATAAATTTTTCGAATTTTTAAATTTTTTTTGAATTGTTATAAATTTTTTCGAAGTTTTCTAAATTTTTCGAATTTATTCTTTCCACCTACACTAGTTCGGGAAAAAACTCGTATTAAGACGTCCTGGATAGAAACAGCATCAAATTTTGCCCCCTTTCACATTAAGGATTCTCTTTTGCAATAAGTTAAAAAGAAACACCAAAGTTTCCTGTTTCCAGCCAGTTTTGTTACCAAACAGGACATTAAGCAGAAAGTAGGCAATTTTTTTATTTAGAATGTGATGTTAAAAAAAAGGATGAGAAGATTCATCCAAAATTAAAATTGGAAAATAAAATCAAAATATTCATTACACACACATATATTAGTATGGAATAGAAATCAGACATTTAATATAAAATAGACAAGTGGATCGAGTCAAAGAAATAAAGGAGAAATAAACAATTAGAAAAGATTTTTACCGAAAATTGGAAGTGGCGGCTAAGGTTGGGAAGGTTAAATTTTGTTTTGGGAAGAAGAGGGTAAATACATTGTATTCGTTTGACTGTTTGACTGAGATTAGGTATCTTTCTTTCCAAGTTTACCAAAATGTCTATTTTGAAGTTTTTGTTTTTGTTTTTTTTTTAATTTAATATTTACACGTCACTTTCCTTGATGTGTTTTGTGATGAAAATTATTATCTTTTTACGTATTATTTTTCTTTTAGAACCGTATTATTATCTTCTTGTTATTATATTTTAGAGGAAGTACATCAAAAATATCACTTCCAAAAAAAAATATTCAGTCATAAAATGAGTACATTTCGATGTAAATGAAAAAGTATACAAATTTAGGAGTGTGCCTATAGTTTACGACAACATAACTTTCAAGCCATATTAAGTTTCAATGCACTTTATCTTAAATTAATGAGTTTTAGCCGCTTAGGCTTCGCCTTGCGTGGCTTTAATTGTCATGTTGATACGTTTTTTTTCATGTTACTCTATTTGCATTGAACGTACTTGAAAATCTAAAATGGTAAAAAGTGTGAAAAAAAAAACTAAAAAATAAGTTTAAAAAACCATAAATGTTTGTGCAAGAAAAAAAAACCGCTTCAAAAAAACTTGCAGTATGGAATACATACATTTAGTTTGTTTAAGAAAAACAAAAATAAAAAACGAATGGAATTCAAAATGTTTGACTAAAAGTTTCTAATGTACGTAGTAGTTGAGCAAAAGCAAAAATACTATTAACAAAACCAAGAAAAAACGAAAGAAAAAAAACAAACGGAATCCGATATGGCAAAATCCTAATATTGATGCGGGGTATAAGATGGAACAATAGAAGAGAACAGGGTGGTGCCTCAATTGTCGTGTTGATACAGTTTTCTTATAGTAGTCTACTTGTGTTGAACCTACTTGCAAATCCAAAAGGGAAAAAAAGTGTGAAATAAACCAAGAATAACCAAAAGGAACCCAAAAATGTTTGTGCCAGAAAACCACGTCAAAAAGTTTTCAATATCGAATACACATATTTTGTATGTGCAAGAAAACCAAATATCAAAATTGAAAAAAAACAAAATGTTGATTAAAAGTTACCAATATATTAGCTATGCAAAAACGGAAAAGCTATTAGTAAAACCAAGAAAAACCGAAAGATGGAAAAACTGAAACGGGATCCTATATGAAAAAATCCGAATAATGATGGGGGGCATAAAATGGACCAATAGAAGAGAACACAAAAGCAAAAAAATGTGTGAAAAACCAAGAAAAAGCTAAAAAAAAACAAACGGGATCCGATATGACAAAATCCGAATAGTGATGCGGGGTTAAGATGAACCAATAGAACATTGTCACGTGGGCGGTGGCATTATTCATTACAATGAGCTTTAATAAGCCAAAAAAAATTAAAGGAAAAAAAACCTCAAACGAAATCCGATATGGCAAAATTTGAATAGTAATAAATGTTAAGAAAAATCAATAGAATTAATGTCATGTGGATAGTGACATTGTTCATTAGGGGGAAGGGAGTGGTCACCACATGGTGAACTTCCCCAAACTCGCCACGTCACCAACAACCAATAAAAACCTTCCAACTCAATAATCCCCAAATCACCTCAAAGTGGAGGGAGTGGTCACCACATTGGTGAACTTCCCTCATTTCCACATCACTTTTTTTTTTACATATATTTTTAATACGTAAAACCACAAACTTTATTAATAAAACACATAACATTTCATTAATAAAACTTAAAAAAAAAACACATCAACTAAAAACGACATAAAAGAAACTAGATAAAAGAACTAATCATCGAGATACGGCAACCTTCTTGAAAATACGGGAATTGCGCTTAATGGCCGAGGTGCATTTTTGTAGCGCCGTGAAACTTTTCTTGTTACGAGCGTCATAACCTTCTTGAAAATACGGGAATTGCGCTTCAATATCAGCCACTATGCTCAAAAACATGATTTTATTCATACGAAACTTCTTTCGAAAGTATGCGTCATTGTACTTTGGTTCTTCAACGAACCAATCATTGAGTAGAGTTTGAAGACCAACTTCTCGATGACGCTCAATGTGTGTACGAGGGCGAAAGGTGCTAGAGCTTGCCGTGTCTACAACCCATTGATACGAGTCGTGCCAAAATTGCAACGAGCTACCCGTGGAATCGTCGGTTGAAGACGGGTACATGTACTCTTCGGACGAAGTAGACATTTTTTTAGGATAAAAAGGTTGAGATTTGTGTGGTGATTTTTTTTATAAAAGTGTTGGATAAGAGATGTTTTTTAGATATGAAATGACTATTGGCCTAACCACTTCTTAAACATTTAAAAATCTTAGTTAACCTAAAAATTAAATTTACATGTATCATAATTAAAATTATATATCAAAAAATATGGAACTAAAAAACTTTTAATTATTAATTATATTAGTAGTTGTAGAAAATGTAACACCCTGCTTTATAAACATGTAGATTTTTAAAAAATTTCAACTTTAAACATAACACCGTTAACAGATTGCGGAAGCGACGTTTAAAAATCTCATTTGATTCCTATTGGAATCAATAAAACATAATAAATGTCTCAAAAGGTGTTACCAACAAGTATCATCACAATAACCCAAATGAAACCCACAATCAAAACCAACAAAGTAACAGCCGAACGGCTAGTTAAATAAGTCTACTTAAATAAAAGCAACTATGGGTAACTAAAGTCAAGATCCATAAGCTCTAGTAAAATCATTTATTAAGTGAAGTACAACGAGAATGGCGACGACGTCGCATTGCGAGCGTGCCTGTTTTTTGGCTAAGGTTTTGAATGACTGAAAAGTAATGAAAATAAACGTTACTCGTTTGAAATGAGATTCACATAGGTGTTTTTTATTTCTGTTAAAGAACAAAAAAACGAATTAGCAATTACATTTTGAGACCCACTAGTATTTCTTGTTTACTTGCTGAAACAATCCAAACAATATTTACAATAATTAAACAAATTACCTCTTGTGTGATCAATGTGTACAGCCGAATTGTTAATAAGTAAACAAATTACGTCTTGTGTGATCAGTGTGGGCAGCCTTCGAACTCGAAAGTCTGAAGCCGTAACCTCTTCATCACTCCCTTCCGTCTTTTGTCCTTCCTCCTTCGCTCTCTATTGTGACGTCTCCCTTTCACTCTCTACTGCTCCCGTTGGCTTATTTATCCCAATAAAAGGATGGTGTCGTATGCAGCAGACCCATTTTGACCCGTACTTAACTGTAACCGTATATCTAAACCTACAAATGAAGTATATCATAAATACGTATACACAAAGGCGTATATTTTATGCATTTGTATACACCTGGCTGGTCTCTGTTACTTTCGTGCAACAACACTGTCTGATGCTGGTATGTGGGGAAACATAGCTCTTTCTTAGTCTTTTATTTTATATCTGCCAAAACACACTGTAAAAATTTAGTATAAGTTGAGCTAGCGTTAATATCTTATATTAACACCTATTTGATTTGTTTGGTAAGAAGAACACGTACTTACAGTTGCTTCTAAAGTGACACCAACAGCAAATCACATGGGAATTTTGTATGCTTCTAAAACATGACATATTCAGTTGATCATCTCTATGATTAACAGCAAAATGAATGTACAAAATCTAAAAAATAATTGAATATAAAGTTTACCTTTTGAAGTGTCATTTCAGGTCTTCCTTTACCTGAAAAAGAGGGAGCAGAACTGTAATCCGTAGGTTCTGGCCGACTAATCGACCACTTGGTGAGGCTCAAATACATACATATATAATCGACATTAAATGCACGACGTGGCTGCAACCACAACTGTGGTTGCCCCGCCAACGAAGGCGCGTCGAAAAAATCTGAATGTACACGCTTATCATCATTGCCTTAATAACATGGCTGGAAATTGCTAGTGAAACAGTGTATCTCTAAAAGTCGGGAAAACAAAATTTTGCAGTCAGAAAAAGTTACATCGCCTTAAAGTACACACGTTTTATTTACCCAAAAAAAAGGAAGGCTTTAGATAGAATGTACCTGCAAGACATGTTTGATTTCGTATGGTTCATGTTCATGTCTGCAACAATGCATCGAAACAAAACTGGAAGATATCTAGCAAACGTCTGAAGGTGGAGGTGCTAGCAAACACAGCTGATATGGTCTCATGCTCGTGTGCTTCTGATGTCGGTTAGGCTTAGATATGTACATGGACAGTCGACATTAAATACACGAATTGGCTGCAATCGCAACTGTGGTTGCCCCGCCAACAGACGTGTGTCGAAAAAATCTGAATGTACGAAGTTATCATCATTGCCTTAGTAAAATGGCTGCAAGATTAAACAGTTTATAAGTATATATAGTGGTAATCTGATTCAGGAAACAATTAGGCATATAGTAATAATATGTGAGGATCGGGTCTGCAAATATAGAGACAAAGCAGAACACTGATATTGGCTGCAACCATAGGCCGCCCAAGGTCGCCAAGCCAAGACACCAATGTCCGTAAATCATGCTCCTAAAATAGACACAGACGATCAGCCATGGCACGTGCACACAATGCTGGCCATGACAATACCAAAACCTGCCCGCGGTTGCGGCTAGTATTTAGTTCTAGCCGCCCTGCCACAATACCAGTGCCCCTTAAATAACCACAGAAAATCATCCATGGCACACGCACACAGACGAATATAACTTACAACAACCTTTCGAACGAAAATTAGTAGTACTCCTCATTCCCAACTCCCAACATATCATTGGTCCACACCCTGCCCACACAAACAGCACTTCATTACCAAAAGGAAAAGTTGATTTTATTAAAAAAAAAAAAAACTTGCATTTTTACCGAGCACTAAACAGTCTCATATAATCGGTCTCTGCAACGTTGGTCAACCAAAGAATATAAGAAGACAATATACTGATTATATATTGTGGCAGACTAGCTTTATCTTAGTTTGTCTTAGAATTATATGTTAGAAAAATATTGTAGCAAGAACAAGACATTGTCACACAAAATGTTGCAAGATCTATATTCATATTGCAAGATAAGAAAATGTCGCCAAATTTACACACAAACAAAAAGAGGTAACACTTCAACCTATTTTAAAGTAAAAAAGGAAAGAAAGAAAAAAAAAATCGTGCTAAATAGTGTATATAAATAATATGCAGACGGATACGCGTGAATAAAGACAAATCAACCCTTTAGGAAAAAGGCTAACTTGCAAAAACTCACGTTTGTGTGTGTGACCAGGTAAGTGATTACCCGAGTCGTTTCCCAGCAAGGTGTGAATGGGCAATCGTTGAAAGTTTGGGATTAGAGTGACTGATGATTAGGATATGGATTTTTGCTTTTTTAATTCTAATTGATATATGAAAAACAAATATACAAAAGAAAATTAAACGCGAATTAAATAAAGTAAAAACGCAAAACGGGAAATCTAAATACGGGATTAAAACTAAGAAATATGGAAATCTAATCCTACAGTCACCAAATCATTTTTCCTAAGTTCTATATGACAAAAGAAAATTTTAGGAAAAAGATTTGTATTTTTCTGATTAATATTTAATTTAATACGAATTAAAAACTATTTTACACTAATTAAATTATTAAAAATACTAAAACTTAAAGGAAAAATCTGGAAATTTTTCTAAAAATATTTTATATAAATACAGTCCTAGGAAAAATAAACCTAAGTTACCAGCTTATTCTAATAAGCAGAAAATAAGCAAATAAGTACGAATAGCTAAAAGGGAAAAACAAGGTTAAGTAAATTAACCATGCAACCCTTGGCAGAGAAGTCCCAAGGGCGCAGTGGTTGTGTGGTGTGTGTGTTAAGGGTTGAGAGTGTTGAGGACAGGGCTTCGAGTCCAGGCTCACCCTTGACTTCCACTTTCCCCTTTTATTTTATTTTTAGATTTTTCTTTTTGGAACTTATTAATAAGCTAATATTAACCAACTTTAAAAAAGGAACTATTTTTATATTTCACTAAATAAGCTGCAATAAGCTCTAAAAGCTTAACAGTCTAGTAAAAAGGTTTTTAGTACTTGGATTTTACAAAATAAGCTATAAGCTGTTATATAAGCTAAAAGGTAATGGAAAATCTAAAATGGACTTTTATAAGTATGAATAAGCTAGAGGAACTAGAAAAAGCTAAGGCAATAAGCTGTAAAGCTCACAATAAGCCTAGAATCTAACTGAGTCTACTGAATTGCAAAGAGAGCAAGGCAAAAAGGGCAGTTTTCAAGCCCCTAAAAAGCTGCTTAGAAAAATTCTAAAAAATAAACTAAAAATATGACTAAGTACACAAGCTGGCCAACTCTATGCGTGCCAAATTTCAGCTTATAACTACTTAAGATGAAGAAATGAAAAATAAAAGAAAATCGATGCAGATCACAAAAATACGAAAATTGTAGCTGCTATGCAAGTTTTGAACCAAAACTAGCCTAGGCCTAAGGGAACTTAACCAACTCTTTTGTGTTCACTAAATGGACTTAATGGACTACAGAAATGCCAAAGTTGAGGGCCAAAAGAGCTTATGGCTTATATTGGCTTATTTGGACAGTAAATAGCTAAGATCCCCACAGTCCACTCAAATCCACTAAATCTAACAAATTGGCTTTAAAGAACATAGAAACAGCTTGTTTCAATCATTTTAAGCAAGATCAAAATTCATGAAATGACATTTAAACAATAACAAGCTATTTTGACCAATTTAAACCCATAATGCCAAACAGCCCTTTAAAGGGTCTGTGTTGGTTTTTAAACTAAGACAGATGACTAAAAGCTATAAATTGGAAAGACAATTATTAATTAAGCTATATTAAGTACTAAAAAGTAGAGTTCAATAGAATTTAAGCACTAATATAAGCTAAACTATTTATTGCTATTTTTGGCTTTTTTAAGGTTTTTAAAGAGAAATGAAACAAAAGCTATTAAATTCTGTTAAGATGGATGAAATACACTTATAAACTACCAATAAGCAGGAAAAGACTATAATATGCTATAATTAAGCACTAGCACAGTAGAATAGGAAAATAATGCAAAAAACTTGAAAAATTGCTTACAATTGAATTGGAATATGAAACAAAGGAAAGTGATCAGGGGTAAACCTAGCTTGTCAGAACCAAGCTTTAAACCCAATTAAGCCTTCCAGAACAACTTATTCACAACACAACTGCTTATTTTGACTTTTTGACTTTTTCTTGACTTTTATGGTTTTCTTAGAAACAGAACAAGTAAGCAACAATAAACTCTTAATAGGCTGTCACAGGCTTATAAGAGCTTATCTAACAATAAATAAAAGCTTTTGAACTTAAGTAACAACTGATTCGAATTAAGCAGGTTAACATCAAATTTGAACTTCTATTAAACTTGAACTGGTACAAGGTTTTTGTAACTGAAATTGAAACTGAATTACAAGAACATGAGAAGGATTACAACTAAAAGATTATGCTAATTTTTTATTTAGAAACAAGTTACACTACGAATGGCCTAAAACATTGACAACTATTTCTTCTGAGACTTCTGGTCTTTATATAAGCAATCCCAAAAGCTTCCTCTCTCCTTCCTGAGCAAATCCCACCACTTGGATAGCTTTGAATCAATCCCAATCGTTAATTTTACTTTTGGCGGGAAAAACTGATGTGAGTGGATAACACCACTTGGTCTGGTAACTTGGGGGGGGAGGAAGACGCATTGAATGCGTTTTGGTTTGTTAGGTGAGTGGGATAGGAGGAGGTGGGTGGTGTCAGGAAGATACGGTGGGTGGTAGTGGTATGGTTTTGGTGAAGGTGGTATTTTGGCGGGCAAGTGAAAGGTCAGGGATAAGAGTTTGATTGAGTCAAACTCTGTATTAGCTAAGGGTGTGGGTCGGGTTTAATAGTGAGGTGGGCTTTTATTTTTGTTTTTGGGTTGGGTTAGTGATAGGATAGAAATGGGTTTAGGGAATTAAGTTTGATCCGATTATAGTGTTTAAGATTTAAAGGGTTAAAACTTGAGGGATCATTTGTGTAATATTTGGATTTTTGAGGGGGCTGGGTTGACAACTTTCCAAAGTTATCAAAGAGGTATTTCTTGCCAAGTGTGAATAGTACCCGGGCCATAGATGTGAATTTCCATTTTTTGAATGCCCAGGGACTATTTTTGCCATTCTTTGAAAGTTCAGGGACTGAATCTGCCAATTATGCAAACTTTGCTCTTTTTTCATATGTTTTCATTCCTTTTGCACTTGTAACATATAAAAACACAATCCAAGGATATTTTCTGTATTTTGAAGCATTTCTGAGTGTTTTTAAATGTTTTTGCAGTTCAGATGGGACAAAAATGATGAGTATTTACACACTCATCAATCCCCCACACTAAACTATTGCTAGTCCCTAGCAATACTTTTTGAAAATTTAATGGATTTTACGTCTCTTTACCAAAAGCCATTACTTCTGGAGTAGCCAATGTTTTAGTATGATACTTTGGTACATTAATAACCAAATGATTTTGAGCAAACCATCAGCTGTCAACGGATTTGTTTTGTCTTTACCAAAAGCCGTTTGCTTCTGGACTAGCCAACTCTTAGATAAAATACAGTTATTATCTTGGTGAGCTGATTACCAATTATGGTTTTTTAATGCCTTTACCACAAGCCATAACCTTGCGGGCTAGCCAACTCTTCACTTATAAAGATATGGGGAGTTGAATACCATACAATTTTTGGCAAATTGTAAGCCATAAACGGATTTGAGATATCTTTACCAAGAGCCGTTTGCTCTCGGATTAGCCAATCCTTATGTGGGTTAGACATGGTGGACTGATAACCATTTGTTGTGTTAGTGCAAAGCACTTCCACCAAATGAAAAAATTTTAAAATTTTGGCCAAAACTGGGGTATTAGGGCACTAAAAGGTACAATGTGACAAAATTCGAGAGAATACCCCCCCACACTTAGAATTGAATATTGCCCTCAATATTCAAAGCACCGGCTATTATGCCGACACTTAGAACGTAAAAAGGTAATACTACTAGCCAAGCGTAGGAACACAACAATTATTATCATTTATATATTTATATATATATATATATATATATATATATATATATATATATATATATATATATATATATATATATATATATATATATATATATATATATATATATCAGCAGGGGCAACTCCCACACACTTAGGTGTTAGAAAAGAGAAAGAAGTCAGAGACATGGGTGAAAACCCATGTTGTGCTAATGTTTTTGTTCACCGAGTCACTTAGCTTGACTCGACCCCGCATTCATTGGTTCATGGGGAAGCAAGTGGAAGAAACAATCTCCATCGGTGTAAAACCCTAAAATCCGTTAGCATATATATTTTTAATTCGAACTATAAACTAAACTAATAATATGATTGTGAACATATTAAACTTTGACCGTACACATAAAATAAAAATGCTAAACCACACCCTTTGAAATACCTACTAAATAAAATTCCTAAAATTTGATCATAACTATCCTAAGTGTAAAATCGGTTCCCTTTTATTTAGTCCTTCCTTGACTAAATTCTAAGTAATTCCTAAAATAAAATCCTAATACCCAAGTATATAAAATCGGTGTTGTTTTTTTTAAGTGGACTAAGTAAACGGATCCATATTTATTTATATATGTCACACGTTAAAGAGTTACACAAGCCATAATTAAGTGAATTCAATGTGAAAAACAATAAACCGATCATTCCCATAACCTACGCCTAAACTTACGCCACTTCCTTATTATAAGAGACGCTCCTTCATAAATTTCCTCCTCACAATAACTATACGACATCCTTCTCTCAAATCAGTCACCATATTCATCAGTGTTAAGCCTCAAGAAATCAAGAAGAAAGAGAGTTTTGAAGCTGCTTGTGATCGTGTATTGTATTCATGCGTTGTGGTTCTTTGGCCTCGTTATTTTCTGTCTATAAGGTATCATTATCGCCTTTGGTTCTCTATTATACGACATATATTTATACACGTAAGAACCTAAGAAACTAATAAATGAATTATGTGGTTAAAACCTTTAATAAAATCTGTAATACATACAACCCATAAATGAGTCACATGAAATCATAAAACATGCGCCCTTGTGGAACTGTTCACATCGAGTATTTGGGGCTGTTTTGGTGTCATGTTTCCAACCCCCATGTCGAATAATGATATAGAATAAACATGCCCCTTTGCCCTATTCTTGCCTCGTTACTTGACATAGGTTGTTTTCATTAGAGTTATTTGACGCGAGTGACATAGGTTGTGTCCTTGTGTTTTTCCTCGCTCGAAATGCTACCAAGAATGTGTTTGTTTGTTTTCTAGTGTCTCGATGTGAATAAGGGTCACCAAGGTATGTCGACGTGGCTCGCGATCAAATAGAACCTCGAAATAATCATGAAATATAAGGACGAAATAAGCACGAGTATAAGCGTAGTTTAAAGGTTTGATTTTCTTTATAATGCTTCAGTCTCGTTAAAACGTAGTACGAGTCGATTTCGGTTAAGTTCTTACGAAGAAGATGAACTCATGGACTCAAAAATATTTTACGTGAATAAAAGAAGTGAAAACTTCATGTTGGAAGCTATTCATGCATATATATGTCCTAACTATAATATAAGAATATTGAATGTTTCTACCTTATTATCATTTTATTTAGTAGAACAACAGTGAGTTTTATTCTAATCAGTAACTAGAAAGTAATTGCTAAAGTTATGAGAATCTTTGGAAAAATCAATGTAATGGAGAGGAAAATCATTCTCATTTGTTGACGGGCGAATTAAACTATATATGAAGAAAATCATGAATTAACAACAAACGATTTGTTAACTAATTAAAGATAATATATTAGGGAAGCATGCCAATTAGAAATTATTATATTTAGTCTCTTAAATAAATTTTGAATGTGGTGTGGGTCGATCATGAGTCTTAAACATGTATATATTTGAACCGGATTAAAAGAGAAATAACTTATGATTTTATGTGGAACTTATGTGTCGTAAATATTAAGTGGGGTGTGATGTTGTAATGTGTGAGTTGACATGTGCTTATATTGATTCGAAAAGTGTAATTGGTCTTGGACTTAAGAATTGTGTGATGTATATACAAAATGCGAGTCGTGTGGGTATACATGTGAATAATCGTAATTTGGTCGCCGCGGTCTAAGCTAATGTCGAGAGTACGTTTAAATAAATTATGAAACGACGGAGTCCTAAATTTTCATTTTGATATAATTAGCAATATTAACCCCAAAGTTAATTATTTGACATTTTAAATACTAAATTTTGCTAATCTACATTTATGACCCTAAACCTTATTAATTCGACATAATTAACCCTAAACTATTATATTGGTCATTTTAACCCTTAAAATATTATCTAATTGTCAATTTTAACCTTAAAGTATTAAATTACTATTTTGGGAAAACTTACTAATTATGAGAAGTTATTAATTCAGGAAAGTTACTAAAAATGGAAAGCCGACTAAAATGAGTAATCTGATTTAAAATAAGTTATTAATAAGACGATCATGAATCCGTGTAGATCCGCTGAAGAAGGAGTTGCTACCAATCTTTATGTTTCTGTTATGTTTGCACTTGCGGTCTAAGGTACAGATATTCTGCTTCTTTGATAAGAGGCCTTCATTCTCTGATTATGATTCGTATTAGGGTTCCCTATACCATTGCTATGTTCCCTTCATTCATGAACTCCGATTTTTGAACCATCATGATATTGAACCTTTTATGATTATGAACCTTTCAGTCATGAACCTTTGCTTATGAACCTTGCTTATGAACCTTGCTTATGAACCATGATTATGAACCTATGATTATGAACTTATGAAACAAGATATTGACCTATGCAAGTAAACTAAAAACATGATTCATGATACTTGACCTTTACCCTCAGTTTGATACTACGAGCCACTCACTAGGCATGAGGGTTTCATGTCCATGTCAGTCGATGCACCGATGGCATGACTCTAGGGCAGGAGAGTGATGACCTGTCCCGTCCCTGCACGTTTATGTTTATGATTCATGTTTATGTAGAGGCAGATTATGGCCACCGGGGGCGTATGGATGCATCCTAGATTTGTTCATGTTCATGTTATGTTATGTTATTCATGGTGACTGATGGTGTGTGCGATACACGTCTTTCACACTCCGGGAGCTAGCTACTCCAACCCATGATGAGGACACCCCTCATAGTTATAGGATATTAAAAGGTCTCCCCTCTACATGTTTATGATTATGATTATGCTTATGATTTCATGTTATGGGCTCGTAGTGGATTACTGACCTTTCTTTACCATGTACCTTTTTCTTTTCCCTTATGATACCATGTATTCTTACCATGTATTCATGCTTCCATTCTCATTTACTCATGTATTATTCATTATGCTACTGCTTGTTACGTTATATCTGTTCACTGGGCTTTTAAAGCTCAGCCGCATTTCTTTCCCTGCGGCAGGTTTTAGTTGGAAGCTGGGTTATGAGTGGAGAGTACTTTGGACATAGAAGACTATACCTTGATAGCTATTCTGGATTAGAGATGACTAGAAGTGATTACATTTTTAGAATTAGAATTTATCTTTGTTCTCATTGTAATTTTGTATTTCAGATTTTCCCTTTGTAACCTTTGAAATTCAATTGTATTATTTAAGTCGTATGTTATGCTTGCCTTTGATATATCACCATTTGCGTGACACTTCTACCCTTGCCGGGTTGGTGTGTTACAATCGGACTTTCATTCAATGTGGTTTGGATAAACATTGAAGTTAATGAAAGTTCCACTCCGATGAGATAAATGCCCCGGTTCAAAAATTGAGAATTGAAATGCCGGGGTCAAAGATAGTATCCTCACTCCCGAAAGAGTGAAGAACAGGAGATGTCACCGTGTAGGTGAAGAAAAGAAAGAAAGTCATGATAAAAATCATGACAAGATAGTCATCCTCAAAAGGAGAATTCATGATTTCCACATCATGAATCTCATCATTTAAGCTCGGCTGATCAAGACATATGTTGGGTGGGAGGGATGGGATTTTGATATCAAGCAAATTCTCAATGTTGAGAATATTTCCCTCCGGGACATAAAGATAATCTTTGTCAATATCAAAGTAGAAGTTATCATACTCTGGCGGAGATATGATATGCGTGAGTTCATCGGAGAACTCCTCGAAGGCAAATGATTCATATTCGGGGAGAGAAATATGAGAATGAGAAGCGGCTCTGCCACTAGTCTTCTCTCCCATATGATCAAAATGGAAGGCTTCAAATTCCGGTATAAAGGCATCGGAAAACAGGTCACTATCCTTTATGGGGATAGGAGATGAAATGAATTTTTCATTGAAAGCCTCGATTTTAGAAATGAGAAGATTAACATTTAATAATGTTTCACGAAGAGTTTCGTCTTTGATTATTTCTTCATCATTCTCTTCTTCTAAGCTGACAAGCTCAGAAGGTAATTCCTCCATATAAATGATGTCTCCACATGATAAAGTATCGTCATTAGTGGAATCGGAGAACATCTCAACATGATCTTTTGAAAAATCAAGAAGAGGAGGGATATCACACATTTGATCAAAAATTCCCCGTGACTCACTTGGGATTGGGACAAGGTTCTCAGCACTAGACTTTATGAATTCGTCCGATTCCTTTTCAGGAACAGTGCTAAGAAGCTCATCCCCCATAATAAGAGAGTCTTCCGATCCCAAAGTAGGTGATATGGGTGTGGATGCAATGAACTGAGGGGGAATAGCACTCTCCTCGTCGTCCTCCTCATCAATATAAATGGCTTTTACACGTTCCATTTGCTCATCTGCTAGCAATTCTGCAATAGTCTTGTCTTCCTGCCTTTTCTGGACAGGTGTAATTGTAGCAGATGAATTCTCGCAAACTCCCCACATAGAATCGTCATCATCGTCATCGCAAATGAAAGTTTGACGACATTTGGACTCTATTCTAGCTGTTTGTTCTTCTTCAGCTAGAAGCTCTCCAATAGTTTTCTGATGAGGATCTTCTTGGGTAGGTTTAACAGCCAAATCATTAAGTGTATCCACAAAATTTTGAAGTTTTTGTAATACAGCTTCGAAAGATTCTTCAAGAGGTAGCTGAGGCTGAGTTTGAATCGTTTGATGCTGTGGAGGCTGGTCGTGACAAGAATAGTCATAATTGTCACAAGGGCCTTGCTCATAGACAAGCGGGGTCCTCGTTTGACAATCAGATTCATAATGCGGACCTCCACAGAATTCACAACAGTAAAACTGTTGTGACTGATTCATGGAAGTACATGGATATTGGTCATAACCAAGATTTTGACTGTTACAAGAAACATGCTCATAGACAAGCATGTTATTTGTTTGACACTCAAAACTTTGGTGAGGACCTCCACAATACTCACAAAGATCATTTGGCATATTTTGAAATGATGTGTCATCGCAGTTTTGATAGCACGGTTCTTGCCAAAATGAATTTTGAGGAGGGGAGCTGAAATCGTTTTGGAAATTTGTAAGCGTATTTTTGATTTTAGAAGTGCAACACGTGCAAAGTCCATGAATATACCCACATCCTTTGCAAAAGCATCATTCACAAAGTGATTTATCCCCCAACGGATCTCTACAAATAAGGCAATTTGGCAGATAGAGTGAAGATGGCTGGGGTTGTGGAGGGTGTTCGGAAAAAGAATCCGGAGGTGGGGCAAGTGGTGTGCTCTGAGAGCTAGGAATTTCCACCACTTCCGTTATGGTCTCTGGTTCTTGTTCTTGATAAACGTGAAGATTAGGCAAGTTGTTCCTTTTGGTCACCGCTTTAAGCTCAGTACGTTTGCTTGACAAACTTTTAACCGTAAATCGTGAAAGGTTAGGATCAATTCTTGACGGTTTGCCATTAATAGCATGTATCTTGGGCTGTGAAGGGTAGTCGGAAGAACTTTGAGTATTATCGATGGAATTAAGCTCTCTTTCGAGGGCTACTTCACACCAATAACAAGATCCTTTTGGTGCATGATTTCCACACCGCTCACACTTACACTTTGAACAACGAAGGCTGTCAATCAACGGGCTTTTACAATCAAAACATTTGTAGCCGAGAGACGCCATAGAAGAAAGGTATAAGAAGTTTAGAATCAAATGGATAGAGGGTAAAGGGATAAAGAATCAAAAAGGGTGAGAGGGTAAAGATGAATATTTTTGGGTTTTTTTGGGGTTTTTTTTTTTTTTTTTTTTTTTTTTTTTTTTTTTTTTTTTGGAAAAAACTAATTCAATTAAATCAAGGTCGAAGCAAAACACAAGGAACTTAAACCTTAAATCAACAAGCGTACGGTAGCTCTCTGACTGAAAAACACACAGAGTGGCGGAGAAGCAAAGGTGGGCAATTAATGCTCCTTAAAAACCCGCTTCTTTCAGTTCGACAATTTAATGTCAAACTATCCTTAAACCTCCGTTAGAGTTTGTTTATCAATCAAAGGTGAGCCGAATTCGCAAGCGACACAAAGGAAAGTTTTAATCTTTGGTTTGAGAACTTATTATGATAATACCCAAGTTGAGAAATATTATATTGATTTTGCTTTTATCTTTTATTTTACAATAAAACAGAAATTGTTTTTGTGGTTTTTAATTTTTATATGATATTATATATAAAAAAGAAAAGAAAAATATTTTTTATTTTATTTTATATGGGTTTATGGGAAATAGAAACTTCACAAGGAAGGATCTCAAATCACTAATCGCTTAAATTTTAAACAATATTGTCGCAACACAACCTCCCCGGCAGCGGCGCCAAAATTTGATCCGTGCTAAAGTGTATATATAAATAATATGCAGACGGATACGCGTGAATAAAGACAAATCAACCCTTTAGGAAAAAAGGCTAACTTGCAAAAACTCACGTTTGTGTGTGTGACCAGGTAAGTGATTACCCGGGTCGTTTCCCAGCGAGGTGTGAATGGGCAATCGTTGAAAGTTTGGGATTAGAGTGACTGATGATTAGGATATGGATTTTTGCTTTTTTAATTCTAATTGATATATGAAAAACAAATATACAAAAGAAAATTAAACGCGAATTAAATAAACTAAAAACGCAAAACGGGAAATCTAAATACGGGATTAAAACTAAGAAATATGGAAATCTAATCCTACAATCACCAAATCATTTTTCCTAAGTTCTATATGACAAAAGAAAATTTTAGGAAAAAGATTTGTATTTTTCTGATTAATATTTAATTTAATACGAATTAAAAACTATTTTACACTAATTAAATTATTAAAAATACTAAAACTTAAAGGAAAAATCTGGAAATTTTTCTAAAAATATTTTATATAAATACAGTCCTAGGAAAAATAAACCTAAGTTACCAGCTTATTCTAATAAGCAGAAAATAAGCAAATAAGTACGAATAGCTAAAAGGGAAAAACAAGGTTAAGTAAATTAACCATGCAACCCTTGGCAGAGAAGTCCCAAGGGCGCAGTGGTTGTGTGGTGTGTGTGTTAAGGGTTGAGAGTGTTGAGGACAGGGGTTCGAGTCCAGGCTCACCCTTGACTTCCACTTTCCCCTTTTATTTTATTTTTAGATTTTTCTTTTTGGAACTTATTAATAAGCTAATATTAACCAACTTTAAAAAAGGAACTATTTTTATATTTCACTAAATAAGCTGCAATAAGCTCTAAAAGCTTAACAGTCTAGTAAAAAGGTTTTTAGTACTTGGATTTTACAAAATAAGCTATAAGCTGTTATATAAGCTAAAAGGTAATGGAAAAAGCTAAAATGGACTTTTATAAGTATGAATAAGCTAGAGGAACTAGAAAAAGCTAAGGCAATAAGCTGTAAAGCTCACAATAAGCCTAGAATCTAACTGAGTCTGCTGAATTGCAAAGAGAGCAAGGCAAAAAGGGCAGTTTTCAAGCGCCTAAAAAGCTGCTTAGAAAAATTTTAAAAAATAAACTAAAAATATGACTAAGTACACAAGCTGGCCAACTCTATGCGTGCCAAATTTCAGCTTATAACTACTTAAGATGAAGAAATGAAAAATAAAAGAAAATCGATGCAAATCACAAAAATACGAAAATTGTAGCTGCTATGCAAGTTTTGAACCAAAACTAGCCTAGGCCTAAGGGAACTTAACCAACTCTTTTGTGTTCACTAAATGGACTTAATGGACTACAGAAATGCCAAAGTTGAGGGCCAAAAGAGCTTATGGCTTATATTGGCTTATTTGGGCAGTAAATGGCCCAGGATCCCCACAGTCCACTCAAATCCCTAAATCTAACAAATTGGCTTTAAAGAACTTAGAAATAGCTTGTTTCAATCATTTTAAGCAAGATCAAAATTCATGAAATGACATTTAAACAATAACAAGCTATTTTGACCCATTTCAACCCATAATGCCAAACAGCCCTTTAAAGGGTCTGTGTTGGTTTTTAAACTAAGACAGATGACTAAAAGCTATAAATTGGAAAGACAATTATTAATTAAGCTATATTAAGTACTAAAAAGCAGAGTTCAATAGAATTTAAGCACTAATATAAGCTAAACTACTTATTGCTATTTTTGGCTTTTTTAAGGTTTTTAAAGAGAAATGAAACAAAAGCTATTAAATTCTGTTAAGATGGATGAAATACACTTATAAACTACCAATAAGCAGGAAAAGACTATAATATGCTATAATTAAGCACTAGCACAGTAGAATAGGAAAATAATGCAAAAAACTTGAAAAATTGCTTACAATTGAATTGGAATATGAAACAAGGGAAAGTGATCAGGGGTAAACCTAGCTTGTCAGAACCAAGCTTTAAACCCAATTAAGCCTTCCAGAACAGCTTATTCACAACGCAACTGCTTATTTTGACTTTTTGACTTTTTCTTGACTTTTATGGTTTTCTTAGAAACAGAACAAGTAAGCAACAATAAACTCTTAATAGGCTGTCACAGGCTTATAAGAGCTTATCTAACAATAAATAAAAGCTTTTGAACTTAAGTAACAACTGATTCGAATTAAGCAGGTTAACATCAAATTTGAACTTCTATTAAACTTGAAATGGTACAAGGTTTTTGTAACTGAAATTGAAACTGAATTACAAGAACATGAGATGGATTACAACTAAAAGCTTATGCTAATTTTTTATTTAAAAACAAGTTACACTACGAATGGCCTAAAACATTGACAACTATTTCTTCTGAGACTTCTGGTCTTTATATAGCAATCCCAAAAGCTTCCTCTCTCCTTCCTGAGCAAATCCCACCACTTGGATAGCTTTGAATCAATCCCAATCGTTAATTTTACTTTTGGCGGGAAAAACTGATGTGAGTGGATAACACCACTTGGTCTGGTAACTTGGGGGGGAGGAAGACGCATTGAATGCGTTTTGGTTTGTTAGGTGAGTGGGATAGGAGGAGGTGGGTGGTGTCAGGAAGATACGGTGGGTGGTAGTGGTATGGTTTTGGTGAAGGTGGTATTTTGGCGGGCAAGTGGAAGGTCAGGGATAAGAGTTTGACTGAGTCAAACTCTGTATTAGCTAAGGGTGTGGGTCGGGTTTAATAGTGAGGTGGGCTTTTATTTTTGTTTTTGGGTTGGGTTAGTGATAGGATAGAAATGGGTTTAGGGAATTAAGTTTGATCCGATTATAGTGTTTAAGGTTTAAAGGGTTAAAACTTTAGGGATCATTTGTGTAATATTTGGATTTTTGAGGGGGCTGGGTTGACAACTTTCCAAAGTTATCAAAGGGGTATTTCTTGCCAAGTGTGAATAGTACCCGGGCCATAGATGTGAATTTCCATTTTTTGAATGCCCAGGGACTATTTTTGCCATTCTTTGAAAGTTCAGGGACTGAATCTGCCAATTATGCAAACTTTGCTCTTTTTTCATATGTTTTCAATCCTTTTGCACTTGTAACATATAAAAACACAATCCAAGGATATTTTCTGTATTTTGAAGCATTTTTGAGTGTTTTTAAATGTTTTTGCAGTTCAGATGGGACAAAAATGATGAGTATTTACACACTCATCAAGACAAAAGGATTCTTCTGATCACTTGTGTTTTCAAAGTATGCCTTTTTCTTGTATCTGTTCTCAAATTGTTTCACTCAAAGGCCTAATGAAGGAGGAGGAGAAAGAAGATGAGCACTTCTTTTTTAGACCGTCTCTTCACTCCTTTCGTCCTCCATTCTTCAGACCCTATTCTTAAGCCCTTGAAGAAAAATCACAAAAAATGGACTTCCCTTGTAAGCCTCTTGTATACATTTTTTGGTCTTCTTTGACCTTTTAAGCTAATGTGTAGCTTGAAACTGAGACCTCGGCAGGAGCGTTAGTGTGAATGTACACAAACTCAATGCTTTTTCCAGCCGGTAATGAGTTAACCCATGTTGGAAGCCCGTATGAACCACCTGCGGTCTTGGTTAGACCCCATAGAGGACCATAGAGCTTTGTTACTGAAATGTTAAGGTTCTTGATTGTCTTGTTTGATTTGTTAGTCACTGTAACTGAGTATCTGTAGTATTTTTTACCATCAGCGTTCCATGAACTTGTAAGCTTTTGTGCTATTGCAGTTAAACCTAAAGATAGAATCAAAATTAAAATACTTTTTATGAGTAACAAAATTCTTATAAAGTTATGATCTTCGATGAAAAACAAGATTCACCTGCATTTGGAGTCACTTTAGTCTCTGGTTGAGCTGCAGTAGGCTTAAGAAGAGGGACATCGACTGAAAATAGGATGAATTAAAAGAGTTAGAATTGAAGAAAACACACGGAACGATGTTCAATAAATGGGATTTAGATTAGATTAAAAATGCACCTTGAAGGAGTTGGTTATAACCAGCATGACCAGCATTTAGTCTAGCCAATACTCCAAGTCTCCAAGAAGAGGTGCATTGTTATATGTAGCAAGCTCGGTCTGCTGATAGTTGTCTCTTCGATCAGCAAAGTTGTCATATGCATCGGGCCCACCAACAATAGCACCTGTTAGGAGATTCGGGTCACTTGCTTTTCGGCTGAACCATGTAGCATAACCACCTCTGCAGGTAACAAACGAAGGGTTGACCTTAAAAGATACAATTGAGGACGCTCTATAGTGTACTTGTTGTGGGTAGTTTTTCCTATATCCAACCATATAACTTGTTGCTCTCGGGTTGTCTCCAAGAATATAATCCACCTACATAAAGATTAAAAATCAGCCCAAAAGTTTGATTTTTACTAGCCTATTTCTATTTTTCTATAGACGGCATTTGTTATCTTAGCCATAATCATTCTTAAATCCTGTTTACTTATAATAATTTTTAGGAAACCGGTGACTTTAAGAATTCAAAATGTAGATTAACTTCTGATTACCTGAGACTTGGTGAACGCTAGAAGTTGAGGTGGGGTAATGGTGCCAGAAGAACACTATAAGTTTCTCCATGCAGAAGTCAAGTAATCAGCGTAGACAGTGAGGAGGAAGGATGCACTTGTGACAAACTGCAAATTGTTCCATCTTTGCCGGAAAATGAGGCCCCCTGGAGTCTTTTGAACATTGTGATTACTTTTTCCAAGACATGAACACATGAAAAACTCTGCCTTTTGTTGGTACTTTCCAAACACCGGGGCATGACGACCGGCTTTTCCTCCCATTAACAACTTCATAACATCAACCGCAATACGAATTTTAGATACACTGGTAAATAATAGACTAGATGTGACAATTTCGACCTATTTATGCCTAATCAAGTTGATATGGTTTCTACAAAATTTGACCCTAGTAAGTCAAATGGATAACAGAAATCTATTTGAAACATGTTGAAAGTCATTCAAATTATAATTTATAAAAATAACAATAAGTCAATAACTAATTACCCGCATGGGCGGAACTATTCATTAGTCAGGGGTAGCGACTTTTACCCGGCAGTGGAATTTTTTTTTTTTTTTTTTTTTTTTTTTTTTTTTTTTTTTTTTTTTACGTTTTTCGTACTATCTTTCGTATTTCGCTACCCCTGAAACAAATTTTTGCTACCCCTAAACAAATTTTCGTACTATCTTTCGTATTTCGCTAGCCCACTAAATGTTTAAAAATAAACAAAAAAACATAAAAAAACATTAAAAAAAATAATAAAAAATAAAAAAAAAAAAAATACATAAAAAAAAACATACAAAAACTGGTTAGAGTCTTAGAGACCAAATTAAACTCAAATTGATGTAGTGGGCTTAGGCCTTGTTATAAAAACTCAAATTGATGTAGTGGGCTTGGACCAAATTAAACTCAGCTTGTTCCATTGCACCTAAATACCTGATCCTATCATTCTATCAATAAAGTCGACAAGTTAAAGACCAGAAGCAAAAAAAAAAAAAACTTCGCCCCTTCCTGCCTTAAAAAAAATAGTAATTGTGATCTGCTTCTGCCCTTCGCTAGTTCGCCCCTTCCTGGCTTCCTGCTCCTGCCTTAGGTAATTTCAATTTTCAAGTCTATTTCAATAATTTCATAATTTTCATTCTTAGTATTAGGGTTAATTTTGCCATTTTGGTTCAATTTTATATGTAATTGTGAATTTGTGATTTCTGATTAGATTGAAAAGATTGAGTTTCGAGATAGTTTGGTTCAGATTGTTAGATTGCTTAGGTATTCCCAGATACTACAGGTTCAGATTGTTAGAGTTCGTTTTTTATGCACACTTGATGGAAGAAATTTTAGGCCACACAAATTGTCTCTCAAAACATCTTCAAAAAAAGAGACAAGACTTGTTGGAATCGAGTAAGTTGATTCAAGCAACAAAACTAGCATTGAATGATTTAAGACAAAATGGGTTTGATGACATGTTGAAAAAAGTGACTTCTTTTTGTGAAAAAAAGGGTATTACAGTGTTGGATATAATGGGAAGTTATGGTAACCCAAGGAGCCGGAAGAATGTCATTACTAATCGACATCATTTTGAGGTTGAGGTTTTTAATACGGTTTTGGATATGCAAATTCAAGAATTTGGGAACCGGTTCAATGTGGTATCAACTACATTGGTAGAAAATATGTCGGGTTTAAATCCTTGTAATGGGTTTTCTAAGTTTGACATATCTAAGATAGTAGCCTTTTCTGAGATGTATCCGGTTGATTTTAATATGAACGATAGCGGGTGTATTTTGGGTGAGCTTAAAGTCGTTTATCACTCGGTAAAGGAAGATGATAGATTTTTGAATTTGGATGGGATTTGTCACTTAGCTCAGGTAATGGTGGAAACCGGAAAAAATTTCTAATTTCCTTTATTTTATCGGATTTTGAAGCTTGCATTGGTTTTACCGGTTTCAACCGCAACTGTTGAAAGATGCTTTTCTAAAATGAAGCTTATTAAAACGGATTTGCGAAATCGAATGGGGGACGAATATTTGAACAATGGTATTGTATGTGCTGTTAAAGGAGAGACATTTGACGAAGTAACGAATGAAGATGTAATGGTTCGTTTTCAAGCTATAAAAAACCGAAGAGGAGATTTCTGAGATCTATTAGGTATTTGTTTAACTTCTTTTATTATTGTCTTTTTTTTTAATTATTTAAATGTACGGTTAAAAAAAATTATGGTTAACTTTTATTTCCTCTACCCCTGAAATTCAGTCCTAGCTCCGCCACTGATTACCCGTATAGTCGTAAATTATATTTTTATTATATTTACAACAAAAGTATAGTTTTTCATCATATGCACCAGCTGTCGTTAAAATATCATCCATTTTAACTATTTTATCCCAACACGTCCTACTAGCCCATTTTGTCACTTATCGATCGAAAACACTATTAAATGTATTACTTAAAAAGGAATTTTACCTTAGCGACAAGCGTTTGGACACCGGCATACTTAACATCCCAACCAAACTCGGTCATGGCCCAACCGGTCCCACCAAGTGCATCGCCGTTCCGACCCAGGTAATTCAAGTAGTACTTATTGTTTGTTGCCTTGTACATCCAAGCAGCTCCCTATAACAATTCATCCTGAAAAACAAAACAAAAAGAAAAAACAGTTAAGAAAAAGAAAAAGAAAACAACATTGATATAGTAAAAAAAGAAAGAAAGAATGTTAGTTAAGGGTTGGTTAAGTTAGTTAAGAAGTAATGATCACATACTGCGTATCCACTGATAGACCGGTAGTACTTTTGTGCGACAGTTATGCTGCTGTCATATTTACCCCTGTATTTGTCCTCAAAATCAAATAGCTGAAAAAAAGATTAGAAACATACATTAGTGATAGTTGAGGGGTTAAATGGAAATTTAATAATAAACATGAGTAACTATCACGGGCCCATGTTTATGTTCACCGACAGTCTGTGAGTCCACGTGGCTAACGATTAGATGCTAAACAATAGTATTAAAATTAAACTAGCTAGATAGATTGATGTGGTCCAAACAAATCTTAACGGTGGATACACAATAGATCGACGTGATCCAACATGTGCGCCAACATAATCTTTTTAGATCGAATTTATATGCAGAAGACATGCCTAACCTAAGACCTAAAAAAGTTTTTAAAAGCTATGTTTAAGAGCTTAAACTATGTATGAATGACTTGTATTTTAAATATTCATGTGTTTAAAAATAAGTTTTTTGTAATTCGTTTTCTTGCGCATAAGTTAGGATGTTTTTGAGGGGTACATCGTCAATGTATTAATATATTCATACTAAAAATGAAAAAATAAATTAAATTAATGTATATTAAATATATTTTATGATATTTTTGAGTTCATTGATTATATTTTTTATATAATAAAACAAAACCTCTAATGGAGACTTATACATTTCAAAAAAATCAAATCATACCTTATTAAGTAATAATCAAATTATTATTATTATTATTTTCTTAAATATTAAATAAGAAAAGCCTAAGTACTTCTAAATTTATCCATATTCTACAAAAAAAAGAATGTGATTTGTAATCATTCAATAAAAACTTACAAAAATATATGTGTCAAAATACAAAAAATTAAAACTTGAAAACGGTGGAGCAAGTTTTTCAAAGATTTGGGCTGAAACTTAAAATTCAGTATCATTCCCACTAAATATTTGAAGTCCCAACATTCCCAAATTCCTCCTCCATCAATCAAACTCGATCTCTTATCATTCATTCACGCACAATCATTGACGCAAGAACATCTCCTCCAAATCTAATTAATATTAAAACACACTACATTCGTAAATAACCCTAATTCAATACCTCAATCAAAGTACAATGGTTTTGAATGTCCTGTTATAATAATTAAAACCCGAAATTAAAAATAATAATTTATTTAAATGATTAGAAAAAACCCGCGCGTGCGCGAGCATTATATCTAGTGCTAAACTATAATGAAAAAAGCGTTTCTAACAAAATCATGTGCCATGAGATATAAAACGTCCGTTTACTCTTTTTCTTTTTTTATAATAAAGTTTCTTTGTTTTTGTATATGATATCATATCATATCATTACTGCAAAATTTTAAAAGAACGAGGAAAAAACGATCCCGCCGCGTTGCGGCGGGGTATTTTCCTTTTTTTTTTTTATCATCAACATTTATACTATTGGTAGCATTGCTAATAGTCTTTTAGACCCGTGGGATGCACAACATTTATACTATTGGTAGCATTGCTAATAGTCTTTTAGACCCGTGGGATGCACAGAAATTGGATCTAATTATCTCTTGCGTAATGTTCGGCAGTAATTTTTGTAATCTTTCAATCTACATGAAAATGATGCTAGCTAATATAATACTAAAGGTTTTCAAGCACAACTGAGAAACAAATTAGCATATACACCTGCAAATCACATTAACCTTTTACATGGCAAAAGCCCATAAACCTATTATACAAATCACAATATTCATTAACACCAGCATAAAAGTACTTTATAAACGCATCATCAAAATTGAAACAGTTATTGACATCCAAGATAACTAAAAACTACAAATACAAAGAACCATTAACATTTTACTTTCAAAAATCTTGTTATATCAATGGGTTGAGAAGTCCAAACAAAATGAAAGTAGTCTGATATGCATTCAAGTGCATTAAAACTTCTAGGTTTGTGAAGATACAAAACCCATTGATTGTTAATGAAGGTGTACATGCACATCGGATAAAAGCAATACACAATTTTCCATATGCAATAGCATTCAATCCCATATTCCACTATCTCTCTTAATTTTTAGTAAACTCACTCCCAATACGGCACAACCGTGGCTGTGCGATGTCGTATGAACAGTGAAGCGCCTGTTTATTGTCCTTCAGCAGCCAACTCTGTCTTCAACACTCCTTTCTGTTCACCTAAATTTACATAGAAATTTGACTCATTAAGTCTTCGTTCTACGTTAAACGCTACAATGGAGGTATATGCAATTTCTTGTTAATAAAATCTATGTTACATAACTCATTCTCAAATGATAAAAAAACCATTAAGTAAGAAACTAAAAGACAGCAAGACGCTGCAGATTATTTTTCTAGCAACTGTGTTACTCATGAGATTGTTGTATAGTTTCAGGAACTTACTTCTTCAGCGGCCCATAACGTGTTGTGCTCCATTATCCGTTGTAATAGTAGATATGACGACTACGTTTCAGGTCCCAAAGTGACCTATGTTAACCCCCATTTGAACCACCAAAGACAACCAATTCAGCCTTACTTAACATTTTTTCTTGAATACACCATTACAAAGAATCGGCATACTGTATAAAGAAAATAAATGAACTAATTATAATATAAAAAACAATCTGAAAATAAATGAATTAATTATAATGTAACCGTCTTTGTCGCCATCGTCATCCTCTTCTTCATCTTCCAAATCAACATCAGCCTGAAGGTCTTCAAGTCCACGTGTTATTGATGTAAGGTGTAATCACTCGTAAACCTACACTAACAATAAGAAACTAATCTGAAAACCCGAAGAAAATATAAAATCTGTTAGTTTTTGCTCATAATAAGCTGCGAAACTCAGTTATAATAAGAGTTGAAATTACCTGTTGAAAGGGCACATCTCCCGGTCATAACTGCGAAGGTCGCTTATAATAAGAGTCGAAATTACCTGTTCAAAGGGCACATCTCCCGGTCATCACCAAGCTAATTAGAATCGGTTAAAAACTAAAAACGTCAATATAATTTTCACTCACACATTTCATCAACCATTTGGTGTATAACAGATTTATTTTACATCAACCTATAAACTTTTGAATAGCCTTTATAAAAAGTCTCATCACTCATGGGGCACGTCAAGACAAAGCACAAAGTTACACAATCATGAAGTCATGTGCAGGAAGGTAGTTTAATTACTTAAAGAGTCAATTTAAATAGTTGTAGGATCAAACATAATACCTTGAATGAATGAAACCAAATTTCCGTGTCTTTTTCGGGAACAATTTTCCGAGTATCCCATGCTCCTATAAACCGTGATTTCCATATGCTAATTATTGTGCTCGTCACGTTATTGGAGGCTAGGGATTAAATCTACAAAGAAACATAGAACCATTAAAATTTAACTTGTACGACTGAATATACACACATACAATTGTTAAGACAATATGGAATATTTTTAAAGTTACGATCCTCCTTCAATTGTTAAGATACCGAGCTGTTGATTTGGTTACTGTGGTTTTTGATAACAATGAAAAAGAGAGAGGCGGTGTTGTGGTTGTTGATAAGAATGAGAAAACCAGGGGCGGTGGAAACGTTCCTAACCTTATCTACAAATTGAAGGTGGGAATGGGCCACTGATGGACTGATAACATCGCGTATCTAAGCCCAGTTAAACAGGCCAAAAATAAAACAGTATAATAATGCAGATATTGTTATTTAATTGGCGCCGACATTAAGAAATAACTTATATAGTAATTTTTGTATGGAATTTTAGTTGTAAACGTATCATTTCTAGTTAATGGAGTAAATACTACGAGTAGTAAGATTAACTAACTAGCTAGCAAAAGGTAATCACTATTCCATGATTTGCGCATTATAAATGCGGGCACCAACGACCAGCCTGACAGTAAAAACTATGATAGTCCCAACTTTTTGTATTTACTTCAACTGTCTTTACTGACATATGCCTATCTATATTTACTTATTTTTTTTACGTTGTTCTATTTTTATTACATGGCTTCTTGTGTGTTTTTTTCCCCTGTATTACATTTTACATTTTATCACTTTCTTAAAAAAAATTCTTTTTTTTTTGCATTGGTGATCCCTAACACGTCGATTTCTTGAACAAATGGTCTCGCTTATAGATGAAATGTGTTAAAAAATACATACACATGAACCCCTAAGATTCTTACCATATCTAAAAGGGACCATCCCTAATGAACTTTTAGGGTATGTTTGGCACAAGTAGGAGCTGGAGCGGATCGCTGGAGTGGGTTGCTGGAGCTGGTTGCTGGAGCATGTGGCTGGAGCTTTTTTTTACATGCTAGTACAACTAGCATTTCATTTAGTAGCTTATTTTTTTAACAAGCTCCTTCAAGCCGTGTCAGCCAAACGAGACTTATTTTCAATGATAGCTTATTTTTCTAAAAAGAAAATCAAAAATATGCATTTAGAAGGTAAATACATTGTCTATTTTGAAGTATTTGTTTTTGTTTTTTTTTAATTTAATATTTACACGTCACTTTCTTGGATGTGTTTTGTGATGAAAATTATTATCTTTGTACGTATTATTTTTCTTTTAGAACAGTATTATTATCTTGTTATTATATTTTAAAGGAAGTACATCAAAAATATCACTTCCAAAAAAAATATTCAGTCATAAAATGAGTACATTTCGATGTAAATGAAAAAGTATACAAATTTAGGAGTGTGCCTATAGTTTACGACAACATAACTTTCAAGCCATATTAAGTTTCAATGCACTTTATCTTAAATTAATGAGTTTTAGCCGCTTAGGCTTCGCCTTGCGTGGCTTTAATTGTCATGTTGATACGTTTTTTTTCATGTTACTCTATTTGCATTGAACGTACTTGAAAATCTAAAATGGTAAAAAGTGTGAAAAAAAACTAAAAAATAAGTTTAAAAAACCATAAATGTTTGTGCAAGAAAAAAAAAACCGCTTCAAAAAAAACTTGCAGTATGGAATACATACATTTAGTTTGTTTAAGAAAAACAAAAATAAAAAACGAATGGAATTCAAAATGTTTGACTAAAAGTTTCTAATGTACGTAGTAGTTGAGCAAAAGCAAAAATACTATTAACAAAACCAAGAAAAAACGAAAGAAAAAAAACAAACGGAATCCGATATGGCAAAATCCTAATATTGATGCGGGGTATAAGATGGAACAATAGAAGAGAACAGGGTGGTGCCTCAATTGTCGTGTTGATACAGTTTTCTTATAGTAGTCTACTAGTGTTGAACCTACTTGCAAATCCAAAAGGGGAAAAAAGTGTGAAATAAACCAAGAATAACCAAAAGGAACCCAAAAATGTTTGTGCCAGAAAACCACGTCAAAAAGTTTTCAATATCGAATACACATATTTCGTATGTGCAAGAAAACCAAATATCAAAATTAAAAAAAAAAAAACAAAATGTTGATTAAAAGTTACCAATATATTAGCTATGCAAAAACGGAAAAGCTATTAGTAAAACCAAGAAAAACCGAAAGATGGAAAAACTGAAACGGGATCCTATATGAAAAAATCCAAATAATGATGGGGGGCATAAAATGAACCAATAGAAGAGAACACAAAAGCAAAAAAATGTGTGAAAAACCAAGAAAAAGCTAAAAAAAAAACAAACGGAATCCGATATGACAAAATCCGAATAGTGATGCGGGGTTAAGATGAACCAATAGAACATTGTCACGTGGGCGGTGGCATTATTCATTACAATGAGCTTTAATAAGCCAAAAAAAATTAAAGGAAAAAAAAAAACCTCAAACGAAATCCGATATGGCAAAATTTGAATAGTAATAAATGTTAAGAAAAATCAATAGAATTAATGTCATGTGGATAGTGACATTGTTCATTAGGGGGAGGGAGTGGTCACCACATGGTGAACTTCCCCAAACTCGCCACGTCACCAACAACCAATAAAAACCTTCCAACTCAATAATCCCCAAATCACCTCAAAGTGGAGGGAGTGGTCACCACATTGGTGAACTTCCCTCATTTCCACATCACTTTTTTTTTTTTACATATATTTTTAATACGTAAAACCACAAACTTTATTAATAAAACACATAACATTTCATTAATAAAACTTTAAAAAAAAAAACACATCAACTAAAAACGACATAAAAGAAACTAGATAAAAGAACTAATCATCGAGATACGGCAACCTTCTTGAAAATACGGGAATTGCGCTTAATGGCCGAGGTGCATTTTTGTAGCGCCGTGAAACTTTTCTTGTTACGAGCGTCATAACCTTCTTGAAAATACGGGAATTGCGCTTCAATATCAGCCACTATGCTCAAAAACATGATTTTATTCATACGAAACTTCTTTCGAAAGTATGCGTCATTGTACTTTGGTTCTTCAACGAACCAATCATTGAGTAGAGTTTGAAGACCAACTTCTCGATGACGCTCAATGTGTGTACGAGGGCGAAAGGTGCTAGAGCTTGCCGTGTCTACAACCCATTGATACGAGTCGTGCCAAAATTGCAACGAGCTACCCGTGGAATCGTCGGTTGAAGACGGGTACATGTACTCTTCGGACGAAGTAGACATTTTTTTAGGATAAAAAGGTTGAGATTTGTGTGGTGATTTTTTTTATAAAAGTGTTGGATAAGAGATGTTTTTTAGATATGAAATGAGTGTTGTGGTTGAATTGTGTAGTATTTATAGAGTGTATGATTTAAAAAAGGGGTAATTTTATTTTTTTTTTTTTTTTTATTTTTTATTTATTTTTTTTTTTTTAAGCCGAACAGCTATTTTTCAATTTCTGGCCAATTTGACCGTTGCAATGAATGTTATAACGTTCCATTTTCTCCTTTCACAATCGGTAAAGTTCACCGAAAAAAGCCACCCCACATCCGGCGGCGGTAGGCGGCGGCGGTGTTACCTTCCGGCTCCGATTCGGCACCGCCTCCACTCCCTCCCCCCTTACAATGAGCTTTAATGATGGGGAATGATATTGCTATAACAACATTTAGCCATCTATAACAATACTTGCATTATACAGTTGTACATTGTACAATAAAATTTAAACATTTGTTATTGATGGTTAATTTATGTTGTAGCAATATCATTCCTCTTTAATGATATACAATTTCTCTTAATTATATGTACTCGAAAATTACCTATAAGGCCACTGTCAATATTTGTTGCCTTTTTAGGGCGGGTTTTTTTTTTATTCCCAAAAAGGCCACCTATCTCGCTGCAAAAGGTTCCAGAAATTCAATATATACACGTGTCAACATCTCGTCATTTTTAGAATAAAAAAAAAAAAAAAAAAAAAAGGTATTTCACATAACATTTGCAGCGAAATACACTTTTTTGGGCCCCACGAGAATTAATAAAAGGTATCTCACATAACATTTGCAGCGAAATACACTTTTTTGGGCCCCATGAAAATTAAAAAAAGGTATTTCACATAAACCTTGCAGCGAAATACACTTTTTTTTGGGCCCACCTTGAAATTCAAAATTTTATTTTACCAAAATTACCCTAAACTTTTTAATATTTACAATTTTTTTATATAACAAAGTTTATTCGTCAAATATATAGCAAATATATAGCGAATTCGTTAATAAAAAAAAAAAAAAAAAAAAAAAAAGGTTCTAACAATTCATTATGCTACCATTAAATACTAATGATTGTTTTGCTAATGATTGGTAATTATTATTCTAAATGAGAAGGTGATAGGGTGGCCTTCCTAAAATGATGGGGTATAAACCCACAATGCCTTAAAATAAATTGAAACTAATATTAAAAAAAAAAAAAAAAAAATGGAAAAAATCTTTTCAATAACTAATAGATAATGTTATGAAATTTGTTTTAATTTTGATTAAATTTACAATAATAAAAAAAAATGAAAACAAGTAGATTAATTAAAAATAATCCCTTAACATTTCAGTAACAAAGCTCTATGGTCCTCTATGGGGTCTAACCAAGACCGCAGGTGGTTAGACCGATTTTGTGGTTGATGTGCTAATAACGCACTTTTTATTTATTTGTTTTTTAATTTTTATTTTTATATATAAAGCTATAAATTTAGTTTGCTATTAAAAAAAACACTTTGCTAGATTTTTTTTGCATATACGAGTAAGATTTAATTTGCATCTCTAATAAGCAACACTCTCTCCTAATATTATAGTAAAGCATCTGATTAACCAATTAAGGTGACTGTTTAATAAAAAATTATAATATTTTGTACTTTATATAGGTTTAAACACATTAACTATGTCTTAGTATTCTAAAAGTATATTAAAAAGGGTAAAAAAAAGAAAAATTCAAAAAAATATTAAAGAATCATATCGTCCATTTTGTGAAAAAAACACAAACCCTTTATAATTTTTTTTTTATTGAAAAAACTAGCAAAGGTGTTTATTTTTAACACCTAACAATCAATTTTATAGTTTTATATATAAAAATTATTAAAAAGCAAATAAACAGAAAGTTAGGCAATTTTTTTATTTAGAATGTGATGTTAAAAAAAAGGATGAGAAGATTCATCCAAAATTAAAATTGGAAAATAAAATCAAAATATTCATTACACACACATATATTAGTATGGAATAGAAATCAGACATTTAATATAAAATAGACAAGTGGATCGAGTCAAAGAAATAAAGGAGAAATAAACAATTAGAAAAGATTTTTACCGAAAATTTAGTTAGAGAAAATTGAAAGTGGCGGCCGGGGTTGGGAAGGTTAAATTTTGTTTTGGGGAGAAGAGGGTAAATACATTGTATTCGTTTGGCCGTTTGACTGAGATTAGATATTTTTCTTTCCAAGGAGGTTGTGTTTGTTTCGGCTCATTCAAATCTGAATACGTCTGAAGTCTGATTCGGTCAGACATTTTCAGATTCAGACTATTTGTTTATTGAGAAATCTGAAGTCTGAATACATCTGAATAGGGTCTGATTCATTCAGACATTTGAATATGTCTGATTACATCTTAAAAGCTTAAACTTTACACCTACTTCTTTTCAATCCTTATCTCCTCATCTTGGTCTTGATTTTTTTATTAATAATCATGAATGGAGGGTCTTTTGGTTTGTTTTATAGCGAAAGGATTGTTTTTTGTTTATTCAGACACTTTATAAAAACAAACAGACTAAAACAATTCAGATTCAGACTTTTGGACCACTAATTCAGATTCAGACGTGATATTCAGATTCAGACATAAAATGTCTGAATAAACAAACAGCACCCAAGTTTACCAAAATGTATATTTTGAAGTATTTGTTTTTGTTTTTTTTTTAATTTAATATTTACACGTCACTTTCTTGGATGTGTTTTGTGATGAAAATTATTATCTTTGTACGTATTATTTTTCTTTTAGAACAATATTATTATCTTCTTGTTATTATATTTTAAAGGAAGTACATCAAAAATATCACTTCCAAAAAAAATATTCAGTCATAAAATGAGTACATTTCGATGTAAATGAAAAAGTATACAAATTTAGGAGTGTGCCTATAGTTTACGACAACATAACTTTCAAGCCATATTAAGTTTCAATGCACTTTATCTTAAATTAGAGTTTTAGCCGCTTAGGCTTCGCCTTGCGTGGCTTTAATTGTCATGTTGATACGTTTTTTTTCATGTTACTCTATTTGCATTGAACGTACTTGAAAAATCCCACGGGATTCGTAAAAAGACGAAATTTTTTTTCAAAATTTCCATCTAGAAAAATCCAACGGGATTCGTAAAAAGACGAATTTTTTTTTCAAAATTTTCGTCCAGAAAAATCCCACGGGATTCTGTATAAATCCCATGGGATTTTCATTTTGCTTTATATAAACTGGAAGTACAAAATCAATTGAGATTCTATTTTTGTTGTGTAATATTATGATAAAAATTCTTGTTCACTTTGAATATATTTTGTTTACTTTGAATATATAATGTTTGTTACTTATATTCTGTTTGATCACATGGGTAATCTGTGTAAATCCCATGAGATTTTGAATAAATCTCATGTGATTCATTAGTCAATCCCATAAGATTCCATATGAATCCCATGGGATTTAGCATGAATCCCATGTGATTCATTATGAATCCCATGGGATTCATTTACCCAACGCTTCATAATAATCCAAACACCCAACAATTCTTTTCATCTCATTAATTGCCTCCCCCATCATCTCTAACTAAGGGATAGAAAGTAGCAGCTGATTTACTTAAACAACTACCACAGTCCCACTAATATCATCACCCCAACACCAAAACATGACCACCCATAATCTCATCACCATCACCACCATAATAATATTTTTCATCACTACACACTCACTAGCTATAGACACCAGCATAATATTCAACACAGATGGACGATCACGTTATGCTTTCGACATCTTCTCACTCCCACTCAACACCACCACCATCTCTAAAGACCATGAGCTCCAACTCACAGATGGACATTTCGTTAACTTTTGAAGATCTCTAAACATCCTCCACCACCACCACCATTTCTAAACATCACCCACCATCACCAAAAGGTTTTTTTTTTTTTTTTTTTTTTTTTGGTTGAAGATCTATATATTATACAACTTTTGAAGGATTTTTTGTGTAGATCTATTTTAGTTTTTTGTAGATCTAAGTTTTATAACGATTGTGGCGGTGCAACCAACGCCACAGATGGGCGGTTATATTTCCCGATCGGATGTTATATTTTCCGATCGGAGGTTTTTGACGTGACTAAAGTAAATAGAACCTGTCTCCTTTGTCGTTGACGTGACTAAAGAAAACGAATATAACCTTTGGAAAATGATGCCGGAAACTTTCATCAATCGCCGGAAACTGTGGTTGGTGAGAGTGAATGAGAGTGTGTGTGAAACTTTAGTTGGTGTGTGTGAAACATGTAACACCCCCAATTCAATGATGCAGCGGAATTCAAACTGGGTGTTACACGACGGCACAACAGTCATAATAAATAGAAAACGATCTCTAAATGAGCCGTTTTAAAAAGGATTTATCATTCAAATTATAATATATCAGAGTTTACAAAAGAGGTCCCATAAGGTTCCAGGTTTACAAAGTACATCAATTTAAAGTCATTTGATGTTCTTTTGAATGATAAAATATGTTATAGCCTTCTTGATTGAGTCTGTGCCCCTCCGTGCCATCCCTGATCATTATGCACCTGAAATACATGCTTAAAACTGTCAACACAAAGGTTGAGTGATATTCATAGAGTTTGTTTATGTAATTGAACACAATATGTTGGTAGTGTGAGTTATGATCTCACACTCATGGTTGGAAAACAAAACGGTTATTCACTAAGCTCATGCAACCAATACGTTAACGTGTACCAATATCAATCAGTGGATTACCCCGGTAGGTATTTTGCCAAATACCTAAGTCTCAAATATTAGTGCGTTTGTTTGCCTGACTGGTCAACACAAACGGGATTCGTCAATCCCAATAGGCCTATTCACAATACTCGCGCTCACTATTTCTAGTGATTAAATGGTTCATGATTATGGGGTCTTGGATTGGCAATGGTGGTACTTAGTGATAATAAAACAATCATATAGCATACAATTTCAAAGCATTGTGTTCGGTTAAAAATAGCATGTATTCCCCCCAAGGGTTTGTAAAACAATTAAGTAATAGAAAGTGGGGCTATGAACTCACCGTGAGTTGGATGATGTTTAGTGCCTTAATGAGTTTGATGGATAAGTCGGGAATTCTCTAAGTGCAACCTACAATAGAACGTTGCGACTTAGGTTTGGAATAATGTCCAAGAGTACAAAGGCTTGCCTATATATGTCTTGCATATTGTTCATGATGTAGTACTTGGTATGATGTGTAGTTTGTTGTATGAAAAACGGTTTATGGAACATGTATAGTTTGTATATCTTGTACTACCGTTCGGGCCATCGTAATTCAGAGGTCATGTAGTAAACATTCGAGGAGCTAGGACACTTTAACTCGTAAATCCAGCAACTCGTCGATCCGTTTACCCAAATGAACCCCTCACACAAAGCTCACTACTATTGTAGTATTCGATAGAAAATATATGTTTTTGATATTTAAAAGTTACATGTTTTCGGCTTATAAAGCCTTAAGGTCTTTAGCCATGGCTTTGGTCATGGTTACATGGTCTTGAGACTCGTCCTTGGCCTTAGCCGTGGCTGTGGTCTCGGCTTAAGGTCATTAGACCTCATGGTTCTACTTGGTTGTGACTTATTACATGATCACTTGAGTAATACATAGGGGCTGTTAAGATTTTGGAAAATTATCTCATTCGTTAAGCATTTTCATGACTCTAGGTCTAAAGCTTGTTTGAATAAAACGTCGTTCCGGACAACTTTCATGTTTTAACTTTTTGATGAAACGGACCAGAAGAGCCTCGTTTTGCGTGTTTTTCATTCTGTTACAGAATGTATTTGGGCAGTTTGTCGTTTTGGTTTCGCTAACTTCTATTGGCCATATCTTTTGACTCATATACTCGTTTTCGATGATTCAAATTGCTATGTTTTCCTTTTTAAGTCATCTATTACAGTAGGTATTTGTACAATAACATGTTTATACCATTTTGGTCGAATTTCATAATATGACACTAGTTTCATTGATTACTTAAAATAGGTTAGCATATAGTTTCCATAACTTGTTTTAAGTGTTTATATACATCATGAACATAACACAAGGAACATATATAGCATAAATGAAGCATATTAAGCATGAAAATGATATTGAGCATGAAAGTGTGTTAGGGTCTCTTACAACTTTTGGCTTTCAAGTGAAAGGAAACTAAGAACAAGGAAAGGACTTTGATTGAACTAGGATCTCTAGCTTCCAACTTCTTCAAGCTCTTGACACCAACTTGTGACTACCTGAGAAAGCACTTGAAGTCTTCTACTAGAACACTTATTGTGTGGATGAAAGATCACCAAAGGAATGAATAACTAGGACTTTGGATCAATCAAAACTTAACAAGAGTTTTGGAATTGATATAGTACTTGAACTCTTGAATAATACTTGAAGTAGAAGATCAAAGAAGAGTGTGTTTGTGTGTTGTGTGTGGTGAACGACCAAGAGGGAGGGGAGGGGGTTTATATAGCCTTGAAATAGTCAAATGAGGTGCAAAATGTTTGACTAAACCAAGCTTGTATGCAAAGCTTTGCAAGGTGTTGCAAGATTAGGCTAACTTAGGGCTTAAGTTTAACAAGTGTTGCAATCTTGGGTAGGCAAGATAAGAAGAGTCTTGGAGACTCTTCTTAGTCGTCCAAGATAAGGTTAGGGTGACTAGATAAGTTGCCTTGGCCTTATCTAGCTTACGGAGTGAGTTTTGGTTCCGTTAATCGCTAACTGTAAGCCGTTAAGTCACGAAACGTAAAACCGGGCATCGTAAAAATAAGAAGCTTGTAGGAATGATTAAACTTGTCAATATACTCATTATAATCTTATAATGATGAGTGATAAGTTTAATGGGTCGCGAAAACGCTGATAACGCTGGAAACGTAGGTTTAAAACGCGTTAAACGTAAACCGTACGAAAGTTGCGCAAAATTGAGAAAAGTAAAATGTAACTTTTCTAATATGACGATAATGAATTAAAATGGCCTATAATGTCTAGACTGGGCTTAGTCTAGTGTTGGTTGGTGTTAAATGTCTTTTAGACATAAAACCGTAAGCCTAAAAATTCAAGCAATGATTTATAAAATCAAGGAATGATTTTATGGTCAATGGAGGGGGAAATATGTTGACTTTTCCAATAATATAAAAGCTTCTAAATGTCTTAGAAAATGTGGTGCAGGTGAAGGCTAAGGTTGTGGATAAGTGAAAGTGCTTAAAACGCAATTTTTAGTTTTGTAAGGCACGAGACTTATTTGGTGACATTTTAACTTAGAATTTTTAATTTTTAAAAATTCCATAATTAATTGTGAGTGTACCAAAAATTAATCTAATGCGAGGAAAATTGTCGCAGTTGGTTTTCATTATGCGCAGGATGTTTAAACGACGTTTAAACCAAACGTATAATTCCTTAATAACTTTTGCGAAAATAACCCGACGAGCGTCAAACTTTTATTTTATCATGGAAATAATTTATCTCACTAGAATATGAAATAAAAATTTCGGGAATGAATAGTAAAAATCTCGGGAATAAAAATTATCCTGAAATGCGAATTGTTACAAAACAGATGTATTTTTTGAGTGACAAAAGTGCCCTTCAATAATTAATTATATTAAAATGGGGATTAATTTAGACCTTTAGATTTAAAATAGATGGATGGTTGAGATTGAGCTATTTGTTCTTTAGTTTTTTTTTTTTGTTTCGTATTGAACTTTCCTCATAATATAGGTGTGATTAAACCCCCGTGTGTACGAGGTGAGATTTCTAAAAATATTGTTCAATCTAAAAAACAAATGGAAAGATCCCATCCATCCATCCACATTCAATCCAATGGCTGAGATGGAAGCCAAATATATCAAATAAGGGCATTTTAGTAATTTTATGCGTCTCAATAATAGAAAAAAAAAAGTCAATCCATCTCATTTGTTACGCAACTTTCTCTCTCTTCAGATCTAGTTTCTCTCAAAATTCAGATCTTGTCTCAATAATACCGGAATATACGCCGGAATCAACATGAATTCGCCGGATTCATCAACAAACCAACCGGATTCATCAACAAACCCGCTGGATTCATCAACAAACCAACCGGATTCATCAACAAACCCGCCGGATTCATCAACAAACTCGCCTGAACAAGTGTTTGGTAATGATTCATAATATAGATTGCTGTTATCCATTTCATGGTGCAGTATATGTTTTAATAAAATCTGCCCTAAATAGCAACCCTTTGGTACTGGTTTGAGGAAAAGCTTATTTATTTTTGTGTATTTTTGTTGCAGTTTCCGCTTAGTTTAATATATTGCCTTTCAAAAAAAAAATTGTGTGTGTTGTATTCCTTCTTTTAAAGCAATCATTGCTCTATCAGTTTTAGTCGTGGAAAAACCTCTCATGTGTTAATATTATAACATGAAATCTTGAATTCTGATTCAGTTTAGTTATTATAACTCGTATGTTGTTGTTGTTGACCAACCACATGATTGTCAGTTACATGTTAATTTAATTGTCACAACTGTTAAAAAAGAATTATGTTGCTTTTATATATGTGTGAATGGTGAAAATTACATATCTGGCCTCCATCCAAACTTTGGTCATTGTTAACTACCCTCCATTTAACTAAAACTGTGAATTATTAATATAATTGGCTCAATTTTCTTGTACAACTTTTAACTCGCCAAACTTAATTCTTGTTTGTCCAGCATACTTTTAAGATAACTAGTTAATTGATCCGGGCGATTCTAAATTATAAGATTCTATATATTCACCACCATCTAATGTGGTTGAAGGTAAAATCCCTTGCGATTCTAAATTATAAGATTCTATATATTGAGTTGATGCTAAATCGTAAATCTAATATGGCTTAATGCGTGTTGTTGAAATTGATGGATGAAAATTGAAAATCGCTTGGGATTCATATAAAATCCCATGGGATTCAACATGAATCCCAAGTCATTCATAATGAATCACTTAAGATTCATTATGAATCTCATGGGATTCAGCATGAATCCCAAGTGATTCGGCATGAATCCCAAATGATGCTTAATGAATAACTTGAGATTCAGCATGAGTCCCAAGTGATTCGGCATGAATCCCATGGGATTCATTATGAATCACTTGAAATTCATTTTGAATCCCATGGAATTCAGCATGAATCCCATGGGATTCTTTATGAATCCCGCGGGATTCGGCATGAATCCCAAGTGATTCATAATGAATCCCGCGGGATTCGGCATGAATCCCAAGTGATTCGTAATGAATCCCATGGGATTCCGCATGAATCCCAAGTGATTCATATTGAATCACATGGGATTCAGCATGAATCCCAAGTGATTCAGCATGAATCCCATGGGATTCTGTATGAATCCCGTGGGATTCGGCATGAATCCCAAGTGATTCAATATGAATCCCAAGGGATTCATTATGAATCCCATGGGGTTGAGGATGAATTTTAATTCTTTAATTCTTGTGTTTTAAAAGGTATTACGTAATATAGAAGATGGGTCGGTGGTATGTACTTGTAGACATTTTGCACGATACGGTTTTCTATGCCGACACATATTCTGTGTCTTCAAGAACCGGGATATTAATGTCATCCCAAAACAATATATTCTGAAGCGTTGGACAAGGGATATTATACCACCTGAATTGAGAAGAAAAAGAAACAGGTATGGGGAAAAAATGTAGAAGTTGAAAGACTTACAAACGAAGCAACTTGTCGGGTGGATGATTGTTTATTTCACTTGAGCAATAATGTAGAGAAGATGGGAGCATTTGTAGAAAAGTTGAAGAGTTTGAAAACAGAAGTTGAGGCCGAGGTGCCAAAACATCCTTCAAGAAAAACAGGAGATGCGATTGGAGATCATTTTGCTATTTCTAAACCCGATAACCAAACAGTTAAAAATCCAACAAAGGCAAGAAATAAAGGAAATATTACAGAAGGAGAACGGAATGAAAGGCGAAAGAGTGAAAGAGAAAAAGCACTTCAAGTTAAAAAGAAACAAATGAAGCCTTGTGGCCATTGTGAAGAGAAGACCAACTTGCATACGAAAACAACTTGTCCAAAGAACCCAAAGGCAAAGCAAAAAGCGATACACATTGATGAACAAACATAAGTTACTTTTATTCTAGTTTTTTGTTAGTTATTTTTCTTCTTAACTTGAATATTTAGATGATTTGAAAGAATATATCTTGTTTACTGTTATTCATGTTTCTTACTTCTATTCTGTATGAATTACAAGTGAGTCATCTGAGAATCCCATATGATTCAGAATGAATCAATTAGGATTTTTACTTGTCAAAAATATCAAATACCAGCAACAAAGGATGAATCCCATGGGATTCAGGATTCATACATACTGATGACATACTGATGAAAGTAACTGAACAATCTAGCATAACGACTAACTGAAAAATCGTTTTACCATTCACATTTTTGCAAAAAGATTAGTTATAACTGATACAAGCAACAAGGATGAATCTCATGGGATTCTGAATAAAAAGAAATACTGATGAAACTACTGAACAATCTAGCATAACGACTAACTGAAAAATTGTTTTACCATTCACATGTTTCCAACTGATCTAGCGTAATGACTAACTGTTGGTCCCTTTACACGCTTAGAGTTAACTAGAAAGTTAATCTATTTGTGTTTATGACTAATACAATGTTAATGATAAATTCTAACAGTTATAAAACGTGAATATAAAAACTCAAGGTAATTTTCAACGTTTAAATTCTTATTAGAAATGAATCAAAGAATCTATACCCAAGTATTTTGCGGAACAAACACTTGGGATTGAATAGACAAGGTATGGTGGTGTCTCCTATCTAAACTCAAGTTTTGCTTGAGTGGTAACAATGCGTCCTCACTGAGCTATCTCAGTGATGCGTTACTCTTTGTAGGAGAGAAGTTGTTTTGCAAAAGTCTAAGCTTTAATTGTAAAAAACACACACACAACTTCTCTCCTTCTTAATCTATTTATACACAAGTAATCTGAGTAAAAGTAATTAAAATATTACAAGTTGTTGAGCAAGTGTATCTGACAATTACAACAGTAATTGTCATTTCCAAGAACCAATAGAAATGGCTTATTAAGTCTTTAGAAGTAGTTGGACTGACACTCCAAGACTTTAAGCCATCTTAGGAAGGATTTCTTCCTGACAAGATAAGATTTGATCTTATCTTAAATCCTTCCTAGATATTTCTGCCTTTCTTCTTAGGCACTTAGTTCTTCAGGACACGATTCTCAGTAATCTTTCATAATTACTTCATTGTTGTTGAGGAGACTGGGGTTCAGTGAGTTCTTGTCCAACACTCACTGAACCATCATCTTCTTATTTGGCTTAAGTGCTACTTCAGGGAGTACCGCCTTCCTGCGTAGAGAATCCTTCTATTTGAATTCTCCTTAAGCATCCTGAAGATGACTCACTGAGAGATTGTTCTCTCAGTGACTTGAATTGTTCTCGGTTTAAGTTAACACTTAGTTAATTTGTGTCCAAATCATGTTTTAAGTATTCTTGGGTTTTTCATGACCCAACAATCTCCCCCTATTTGGATATAAATTATTCCTAAGTGTTTTGATCAGTTATGAGTGAGCTAATGACTTCTACTCATACTGAATGTACTAGAATGTAAATAAGGACACTGAAATAATAAAAACATCATCTTATTGATATCATTACAAGTCCTAACAAACTAAGTACAAAAGGGATAGTGGGTATTCAGGCAGATCAATCAGTTCAACTTAATACCAAGGGCTTCAAGCTTGGGCTTCTTTAACTGCAGCTCTTGTTGGTCAGGATGCTCATTGATTTTCCTTTTCAGATCATGACAAAACTTCACATTTTCAGGACTCTTGAGTGGAGAGGCCATCATTAGAAAGCCAAGCATAGCTTTGATCCCTGACAAATCGATGTCACTCCACTTTTGGAAGGCTTTGTCTCCGAACTCATCAATGAAGAACAAACCTCTTTCAGGTTGTTCAATGACCATATTGTTCCTGAAAGGAACACCTTCAGGGAGAGCCCTATTGCAGTCAAGACCAGGAATCTTGATCTTAGGCTCAGCTTCAATCTTCTTTCTTTTTCTTGAAGAAGACTGAGAGGGAGTTGGTTGGGATGAATCAGGAAGAAGAGATGGAGTGCCAAGTTCCTGAGGTGCAGCTGTCAGTCTTTCATACCTCAGACTCAAGGACTTCAGCAGATTAGGGACCACAACAGTTGATTTCTTTGCTATTAATGGACCCAACTCATCCAATTCTGTGATCCCGAAGTCAGCGAATCTGAAGGGTTTATGAACATCAAAGTTTCTCATGTCAGCACCTCTGTAGACAGTAACAGTGGCAGGATTGGTGTTTCGATGAATATGAATATCAGTGATTGGTTCTGGCTTCAACCTGCTAGTCATATCCAATGATATTTCTTAATCCTGTTCTGCCTGATCTCTTCAGCCCTTTTATTCCTTTCCTCCCTTTTCTTCCTAAGAGTAATCATCTCCTCAGTCTGAGCCTTTACAAAGGTCATACCACCCTCTCTTCCTGAGATATCCTTAGCCTCAAGACAAATCTTCTCAGCCTCTTCATGAACAACCTTAATAATAGCAGGCTTGCTCACCTTTTCTTCCTCTTTTAACTTCTTATTTGCTTCCTCTTCCTCTAGGTAAGCACTGAGTTCATCAGCTGAGAAGTGGTGAAGAACTCCATCAATGTCATACGGGATCCTGGCTGGTGATTCAGGATCCTTTGCAACCGTGATTGGTGCAGGTTGAGGCTCAGGTTCAGTGAGGATGCCTTTGCCTTTATCTTGATGGGTGGTAGAAGCTTCAGGAATCTCCCCCTCAGTGTGAGAAGGAGGTTGTTGGCTTGTTGAAACTTCAGGGACTCCAGTGTCTTTCTCCCCCTCAACTGTTGCTTGAGCCATGGTGATAGCAAGAGTTAGAGTCACTGGAGCAGCAGGACCCTTGAAAGCCTGATAGATCTCAGTCATCATTGATTTGATGTCCGAGGTGTCTTGCTGAAGACTTGAGATCTTATTCTCAAGAGATGCCAGAGAAGCTTCAATGCCTGACATCCTTGACCCAAGTGACCATGCCAAGGATGTTGAAGATTGTGCCCAAGTACCCAGATGTTTTTCCTGAAGACCCAAGGAAGTCCTGATTGAGTCCAATGAAGAGTTAAGACCCTGAATATTAGAATCCTTCAGTAAGCTGAGAAGATCACTGAATTCAGCTGAGTGCTTCTGATAAGTCTCAGCAGCCTGAAGGACCTTCTTGTTGAGTTCGGGGTCATACTTGACAGCTGTTTGAATAGTTCCAAGGCTTTTGGTGATGCCTTCAAGAGCAAGATTGGACTTCCTGAGATGAAGATCAATAGCTGCCAGGGAGTGATTGGTGTCAGAATGCATTTCGTTCACATCATCATGATAACTTTCAACATCTGCCTTCAGGTTGGCATAGTGAACAACAGCTTCAGTGTGATGATCGAACATCTCTTCAGAGAGACCAGTGTAAAGAGCTCTATTGGTCTTGAGCAGGAACTTGACCAATTTTCTTTTAGTGAGGGGAAGAGAGTCATCATACTTTTTGAGGATGTCCCCAGTATCAGAAGAATCAGAAGATTGAGAACCTGACTCTTCACTTTGGCGTGGAGATGACTGAGGAGATTGTTCAGGTTGTTCGGGTTGTACATCAGTTTCCATATCCTCACCTGCCTCAAAATTTTCATCTTCACTCTCTTCCCTGAGCTCTTCATCAGACTCAATAAAAGCCTAAAAGTCCCCCATGGACTCAATACCCAAAAATTCAACCGGCTCCTCTTTATAAAAAGACTCGCCTTTGGTTTGGTCAGGTCCTGACCCTGTTGTCATAATAACTGAGTAGGTTTGCTGAGCCTGACTAGCCATAATAACTGGGGTAACACCAGCCTGGCTTTTGGGGGCAGGTCCTGAGAGGATTGGACCGCCTGAGGGGTTTATGGGTTCCGTATCAGCGGGTTGTTTCTTTCCCTCTGAGTCTTTGTCCCCCTTAGCACCTTCAACCACTGATGGGTGTTTTCCAGTGGTATCACTAGGTACTGATTGTGAAAGTTGGTGGACCCCCTTCCCATTAGGATTGTGCTGTCCTTTTGGGGATTTAGGGTCCTTTTCTCCCTGAGATCCTGAGGGTGATTGCTCAGGAATGTTAGCGGGATGTGAATGTTTGTGGGTCCCCTTCTCAGTAAGGTAGTGCTGCCTTACCGAGGATTTAGAACCCTTTCCTCCCTTGGGAACTGATTGTTTTTTGACAGTTCCTTCATCGGGATGTGAGGGGGAAATGCTTCCTGATCCCTCTGACTTGTTTATGTCAGTTGAACCATGTGGAAGGGGTGTGCCTGAGGTCACTGAGGATGATTGCTCAGTGACCTCCGTTGGCCTTTGTTTTGAGGTCAAGATGGTCTCAGAAATGGGTGTCTCAGAGGTCTCGGCCTTTTTCAACCTCTTTTTAAGGTTTAGTTGGTTTTGAGGATCAGTCCCAGTGGCGAGTGGCTTGGGTCTAACCACCTGGCTGGACTGACCCTTCTTTGTCTTCTTCACCTTTTTGGTCGGTGAAGGAACTGGTGAGATAGCGTCGTTACCCTGAATGACTGATTGCATGTATTCAGTCAGGGCAATATGTGTAACCTCACTGATGCTACTAGTGAAGTTTGACTTGTGCAGGACGTCAGGCTTTGTACCTTCTGCATCAGGCCTCACGTAGTCAGAACCAAGTAGGTCCTGAAGCACACAGGAAACAAATCTAGGGTAGGACATATGCCTTTGCCTATGTTTTCCTGAGAGCTTAGCAACAAGGTCTCGGAAGATTATTCCTCCGATGTCAATTTTTGTACCCTCAAGGAGACTGAACAGCATCAATTGTTGTAATGAGTTCAATTGTTTCGTAGAGGATTTATTTCCACCCAGGACCTGAATGACAAATGTCATCAGTATCCTCCAGATAGGATGGAACCATGTTTTGACTACTGGAGCCTTCTCCAATAAGCCTCCCGCAGACGTTGTAGGACGTCTGGGGTCATGGGGTGCTAGAAAGATCAGTTCATTCTTTATGTCCTGATCAGTAGGGTTGGGTGCAAACGCTTCAGCAAAGTCAAGGCCTGTGGCTTTGATGAAGGTTGAGTAGTCAAAGGAGAGGGTTCGGCTCCCATTCATCACCGTGAAGGTGATGATTGACTCTTTGGTGTCTTTGGGGCTGGTAGCCACAGCCGTGCACCAGAATTCCCTCAAATAGTCATGGTAGATGACTGAGGGGGTGTGGGTGAAAGCCTTTGCAAGAAAACAATTACGAAGAAATTTCATAACGTTCTTGTAGGCTGGGTAGTTTTGTGGAAAGGAGAAATTTCCTACCACATTGTTCTTTGTTAGGTCAACGTCCCCAGTGAGGAATTCCACATTGGGGGCGTATACTATAGCATTAGAAGAAGCCATTTGTGGGTAAGTTTGGGTTTGACTAAGGTTTCTGGGTTTCTAAAGCTTAAGAATACACACACAATTTGTTTTTTTGAGAATTAAAATGGCAGAGTTTTGCTTAAGTTCTATAAAAATGTGTGTGTGATTCTTTTGGTTGGGTTATTTATAGGGAAGTGGAGATGGGGGTGTTTTAGACATTTGAGCGATCTTAATTTATTCAAAAAGAATTATTGGAAATTGTTTTGAATAATATGTTTTGGGATCCGCATTTAATGCCAACACTCCACTTTCCTGGTTTGGCGCAACAGTCGAAGTAAACAGTTGAGCAGTTCTGCAAAAGTGTAATTTGCAGAGATGAGTCATCACATATTTGTAATGTGATTGGAGAGGCATTTAATGCCAAGTGGGAATGTGGTGGCCCAGAGGTGGAAGCCAGAAAGGCAAAAAGAACAAATATTCTTGAATTAAATATGAGTTCAGTTACCAACCTCGGACATTTACTAACTAGATACTTAGAGCATTTAAGTCAGTATTTAATGTCTCTTTTCAGGGCCCTGAATGACTTTTCATTCAGTGATGGTTTTTCAGGGACTTGGGATTAGTCACTGATGATTCAGGAATATGGAATGATTCCTGAGCTACAAGGATTCAGGAACTTGGGTTTAGTTCCTGAACCCTAAAGAGTTTAGGAACTTGGTTTTAGTTCCTGAGGTTGAGGATTCAGTGAGATGTTTTCACTAATGTACACATTGAGTCAGGGACCAGAGGTTTTAAGAATTATAATTCAGTTGGAAGGATTCAATCAGTGGACTGATTCTCTATATCCAACATTCCTAATTCAGCTTTCAGCCTTGTGAAAGTTGGTTCATCCAAAGGTTTGGTGAAGATATCAGCTAACTGATATTAAGTAGGGATGAAGTGTAATTCAATGTCACCATTCATGACATGGTCCCTGATGAAGTGATATCTGATATCAATGTGTTTTGTTCTCTGATGAAGAACAGGGTTGTTTGAGATTGCAATTGCACTTGTGTTATTACAAAAGATGGGTACCATCTTATACTGAATTCCATAGTCACTGAGTTGACTTTTCATCCAGAGTACATTTGCACAACAACTAGATGCTGCAACATATTCAGCCTCAGCTGAGGACAAGGCAACTGATTGTTGCTTCTTAGCACTCCAACAGACTAATTTCCCACCAAGTATTTGGCAAGAGCCTGAGGTGCTTTTTCTGTCCATGTTGCATCCAGCATAGTCAGAGTCTGAGTATCCTTTAAGATCAAGTCCTGAGCACTTTGGATAGTATAATCCAAGGTTAGGAGTGCCTTTCAGGTACCTGAATATCCTTTTCACAGCAGTGATATGAGATTCTCTTGGGTCAGATTGATATCTGGCACATAGACATACTGAGAATTGGATATCAGGCCTTGATGCAAGTAGATACATCAGTGATCCTATCATTCCTCTAAATAGAGTTTGATTTACTGGTTTACCAGTGAGATCAAGACCAAGGTTGTTTGGGGGGACCATGGGAGTTTTGACTGAGGCACAGTCACTGAGATCATACTTCTTCAGTAGATTCTTTACATACTTCTCTTGACTGATAGTGGTTCCTCTATCAGTCTGCTTGATCTGTAGACCAAGGAAGTATGTCAGTTCTCCCATCATGCTCATTTCAAACTTTTTTGCCATAAGTTTTTCAAATTGTTTGCAAAGTTTGAAACTTGTTGAGCCAAAGATGATGTCATCAACATACACTTGTACTAGTATGACATCATTATTTGTCTTATAGATAAACAAAGTGTTGTCTATCTTGCCTCTGACAAATTTGTTTTGGATTAAGAAGGCTGAAAGAGTCTCATACCATGCCCTGGGAGCTTGTTTTAGTCCATAAAGGGCTTTGTTAAGCTTACAGACATGATCAGGAGACTCATGGCTTTCAAATCCAGGAGGTTGCTGAACATAAACTTCTTCTTTCAGTGAACCATTTAAGAATGCAATTTTAACATCCATTTGGTATACTCTGAAGTTCATGTATGTAGCAAAAGCAAGGAAGATCCTGATGGCTTCCATCCTTGCTACTGGTGCAAATGTTTCTTCATAGTCAATGCCTTCTTGTTGATTATAGCCTTTGGCTACAAGTCTGGCTTTGTTTTTAATGACTATGCCATTTTCATCAGTTTTGTTTTTGAATACCCATTTCATGCCAATGACTGAGACATTCTCAGGACATTTGACCAAGGTCATTACCTTGTTTCTGTCAAATTGTTCCAGTTCATCGTGCATGGCCTGAACCCAACTTGGATGTGTAAGTGCTTCTTTAACACTTTTGGGTTCAATTGTGGAAATGAAGTCCACAAATAGGCATTCATTGGCTGAGGCTGCTCTTAGACTAGCAGCCATGCTCCTGGTGAGCATGCCTTCAGTAGGCACTCCAATAATATTGACAAGTTCAATGTCCTGAGACCTAGTCCAACTTTCCTGAGGTCCTGGATATTGATTTGAACTTGTGGAGGCCTGATTGGGTAGAGAGGTTGGTTATGGAGTAGACATATGACCATTGATTGGATCTTGAGTGTCTACCAGATCACTGAGATTTTTTGTTTCTTGAGTATTTTGAACAGACTGATTGATTTCATCAGTGTTTGCATGTGCCTCAACAAACTCAGTGATGGTTGGGTTAGGTAGGTTGTGAGGGATTATGTAATAGGAGAGGTTAGCATCATTTTGATACTGAGTAGAAGGATTGTTTTCAGGAAGATATTCATCAGGAGGATATCTTGAAGAATTATCAATTCCTATCTCTTCTACTGAGGCAGTTGAGAACCTGATTGCATCAGTGCTCTCATCAAAGGTAACATGAAATGTTTCCTCAGACTGCTGTCTCCTTGTGTTGAACACTCTGAAGGCTTTTGAGACAAGTGAGTATCCCAGGAAGTATCCATCATCAGCTTTTGCATCAAATTTCCCTAGGTGATCCTTGTGATTATGAATAAACACAGGACACCCAAAGACATGAAAGTAGCTGATGTCAGGGATTCTTCCTTTGAATAACTCAAATGGGGTTTTCCCATGTCTCTTGACAATTATGGATCTGTTTTGTGTATAACAGGCAGTATTGACTGCATCAGTCCAAAAATGGTTGGAAAGGACTGATCCACATAGGATTGTCCTAGCAACTTCAATGAGTGTTCTATTTTTCCTTTCAGCAACACCATTCTGTTCAGGTGTGTATGGAGAGGAAAAGTTTTGGGAAATACCTTTCTCATCACAGAAACATTCAAGTTCATAATTTTTGAACTCAGTCCCATTGTCAGTTCTAATCTGTTTGACCTTAATGTCATTTTGATTTTCAATGTTCCTGAAAAAGGACATGATTGTTTCAGCTGCCTGACTCTTTTTGATCAGGAAGAATACCCAAGTGTATCTAGAGTATTCATCCACTATGACCAGAGTATACTTCTCATGGTTAGTCGACCTTGGACTGATAGGTCCAAATAGATCCATATGGAGAAGATGTAGGCAGTTCCTGATGGAAAAGTTGGTTTTGGTTTTAAAGGATGCTCTGTGATGTTTACCGTTTTCACAAGCTGAGCATGGTTTATCCTTTGAAAACACAAGTGATGGTAAGCCAAGGACCTTGTTTTGTTTTACAAGATTGTTTGTGTTTTTAAAGTTCAGGTGGGTGAGTCTCTTATGCCAAAGCCAGTTGAGAGTATCAGTGGCCTTAGCAAAGAGACAAGTTCCATCCTGAGTTAGACTGGACATGTCTAATACATAAACATCTTTTCTTCTTGGTGCAATGAGGACAATTTCCTTATTTGCATTGAAGATGGTTCCTTGTTTATCATTAAACTGAACTATGTATTTTGCATCACATAGTTGACTGACACTTATCATATTGTACTTAAGACCATTTACATAAGCTATCCTAGTAAAGACAATACCATTGCAGTTTACTGAACCATAACCCTTAGTGAGACATGTTGAATTATCTGCAAATATCACTTTGGGTCCTGGTTCTTCCACATATTTGTGCAGACACTCCTTAACACCAGTCATGCTCCTTGAACATCCACTGTCTAGATGCCAAATAGGATCCCTGGCATTCTTCTGCACAAATAGTAAACTGGGTCAGTTCTTTTTAGGACTCCATTTCATGGAAGGTTTGGTTTTGTAGGTCTTTATGAAAGTATTAATTGATTCATGGTCAGTGGTTGAGTGGACTGAGCTACCACATGTTTTGCATTTAATTGCAGGGGTAGCCTCAGTAGTATGAGAGGATTGTTTATTCATTCCTCTTTTTGACTGAATGACCCTCTCTTTTCCTGAGGATTTCTGAGTGGTACTTCCACTAGATTCACAGTGTTTGTCATTTTGACAATCCTCAGGATGATGATCATTGAATCCACACAATAGGCAAGGTGGAAAAGGCTTGGCCTTTTGCTTCTGTTTCTGCTTAGAATCAGAAGGGTAGTTCAGGCACTGAGCCTTAAGTCCTGAAAAGTTTGACATGACTGAGCATTTTTTATGATCAGAAGTCCTGTGATCTTCCTTTTTGCAAATCATGCAGTAAAGGACTCTATAGCAGTCATCAGTGAGATGATTTGTATAGTTGCACAGTTCACACTTTTTCAGGGGTTTGGTTGGTTTGGGTTTGGTCTTTGAGGAGGCTAGTTTTTGTTCCTTCTTTAATTGAGAAGGTTTTTCAGAAGATACAATCTTCTCACTTAGCTTCCTGACCATTTCAGTCAACTGATCAATTCTTGGATCAGGACTTTGGGTTGCTACTTCAGAAGGGACTGAAGTTAATGAGTCATCAGTATTTACTGAGACTTCAAGGGGTGGTCTTCTCAGAAGGATTCTACCTTTTCCTGATCTCTCCTTTGGAGAGTGTGGGGAGAAGACCAATGGTGGGAGGTCTGAGCTTGGTGCAGCACCCTGAAGGATATTTAGTGGAGGGAGTGGAGGAGTTGATTCTGATTCAGGCTCACTGATTGGATCAGAAATACTGAGTTGGTCAAAGAGTCCAAGCATACCTTTCAGAGCCTGACTTTCAGGGAGCAAAATGTTTCCAGTCTCAAAGTTTGGCAACTTACTGACTGGGTTGTCCCTGACAATCCAGTCATTTGACTTGGGTTCCATCTCTTGCTCAAAGGATATGCCAACTGGAACAAAGGTCATTTCACTGGGACTCTCACTGGAGGTTTAAGTGAGGTGGTCAATTCCTATAGTTATCTTAGGAATTAAGCCCACAGAATCAAAGACCTTAGGGTTCTTTTTGGTCCAGCTTTCAATGACAGCTTTTTCTTTCTTAAGTTCTGTTTGAAGGGCTTGGTTTTGTTTCAAAATTTCAGTGTTCTGAATTTGTAGAGTAATAGATTCTAGTTTGGCTTGTTTTAATGCAAGCAGTTCATCTCTACATTTATTCAATTCTGACACAATTTTGTTATATTTTGAAAACAGGTTAAGCCTTTGTTCCTCAACAAACTTTAGATCAACACAAATATAACTCATGTAAGACTGCCAATCAGAATCATCATCCATAGAAAGTAAAGTATTTACCTTCTTCATGGTGATGTTGACCCACTCTCCATTCCTAGCATGGCTTTTTCCCACAACCACCTGATCCTCTTCAGAAAGTGCCATCAGTGCACTAACTCTTATTTCCTCATCTGAGGAAACCTCTTCTTCATCCCAGTCATATGCTTCAGCTACTAATACCTTGTTCTTTGTCTGAATAGGTTTTGATGTTTGAGCATCCTGAGACAATATGGGGTTAGTTTCAAGAAGTGTAAGTTTAGCTTTGATTTTCCTATATTTTGTTTCAAAATCCTTTTGACCCTTGTTTTGAAAATGTTGGGTGGACTGAAACATTTTAGGTTGAAACTTGCTAGTTCCTGAGGAACTGTTTCATGAGAACTTGTAAGAGGGTTCTGAGATAGTTTTAGAATAACAGTCCCTAGCAAAATGACCCTTTTTACCACATTTAAAGCATTCAGTGGTCTCATTTGCTTTTGGTTTTGTAAAGTTGGACTGATTTCTTTTGATGAAACGTCTTGAACTAGCAAGGAGTGCCCTTTCTTGGAATTCCAAGTTCAAGTCGTTCAGGTACTCCTCACCAGTCCTTTCATCAATTTCTTCTTCAGAATCCTCTTGAATATCTTGCACAACACCATTAGAATAGAAAGCAGTTGATATGGGTGTGGAGGTTAAGGCCTTTTTGGACTCAAGAGCTTTTGAGTCAGGGTATCTCCTTGAGATCAAGTTGTCTTCATAGACAAATTTCCCATAAATTTCAGGGAGCTCAAGGGTCTGAATGTGGTTAGCATTCCTCAGGCCTTGTGAGAAGTTAAGCCACTTCTCAGGGAGACTGTTGACAAAGCCAACATTTGTCTCATGCTTAGACAGTACAACACCATCATTTGATAATTCATTTATCAAAGTCTTGTATCTGGTGTAGGTCTGTGAGAGACTTTCAGAGTCTTTTGCCCTGAAAGTATTATACTCAAGTTTAAGGTCCATGACCCTATTTTCCTTGGTATCTGAGGGACCCTCAAAGCTGTTTACCAAGTCATCCCAAGTTTGCTTGGCTGTTAGACAGTTGATGACTGATTCAATTATATCGTCAGGAAGACATGATATAAGGATGCTTTTCAGGCGTTGGTCTTGATTGACCACCCTCCTCTCATCAATGGTCCATTGGGCCTCAGGCTTGTTTAGCCCTTCGGCTGTCTTAGGGAAAAATGGGCCATCCCTGATACAGGTGATGTAGTAGGGTTCCATACCGGTAAGATAACAAATCATACGCTTCTTCCATTTGCTAAATTTCCCAGCTTCAAGTCTGGGTGCAACAGCGGAGTAGCTGCCACCCTTTTTGTCGACTAGCTGGGGTACATTGATATCAGCCATAGTAGGATCTTGGTTTTAAAAACCTAGAGCACTCTTGGTTAGTTTAAAAAGATTTTATAAACCAGAGGCTCTGATACCACTTGTTGGTCCCTTTACACACTTAGAGTTAACTAGAAAGTTAATCTATTTGTGTTTATGACTAATACAATGTTAATGATAAATTCTAACAGTTATAAAACGTGAATATAAAAACTCAAGGTAATTTTCAATGTTTAAATTCTTATTAGAAATGAATCAAAGAATCTATACTCAAGTGTTTTGCGGAACAAACACTTGGGATTGAATAGACAAGGTATGGTGGTGTCTCCTATCTAAACTCAAGTTTTGCTTGAGTGGTAACAATGCGTCCTCACTGAGCTATCTCAAGGATGCGTTACTCTTTGTAGGAGAGAAGTTGTTTTGCAAAATTCTAAGCTTTAATTGTACAAAACACACACACAACTTCTCTCCTTCTTAATCTATTTATACACAAGTAATCTGAGTAAAAGTAATTAAAATATTACAAGTTGTTAAGCAAGTTGTTGAGCAAGCGTGTCTGACAATTACAACAGTAATTGTCATTTCCAAGAACCAATAGAAATGGCTTATTAAGTCTTTAAAAGTGGTTGGTCTGACACTCCAAGACTTTAAGCCGTCTTAGGAAGGATTTCTTCCTGACAAGATAAGATTTGATCTTATCTTAAATCCTTCCTAGATATTTCTGCCTTTCTTCTTAGGCACTTAGTTCTTCAGGACACGCTTCTCTGTAATCTTTCATAATTACTTCATTGTTGTTGAGGAGACTAGGGTTCAGTGAGTTCTTGTCCAACACTCACTGAACCATCATCTTCTTCTTTGGCTTAAGTGCTACTTCAGGGAGTACCGCCTTCCTGCGTAGAGAATCCTTCTATTTGAATTCTCCTTAAGCATCCTGAAGATGACTCACTGAGAGGCTGTTCTCTCAGTGACTTGAATTGTTCTCGGTTTAAGTTAACACTTAGTTAATTTGTGTCCAAATCATGTTTTAAGTATTCTTGGGTTTTTCATGACCCAACACTAACTGAACAATTGTTTTACCATTCACATGTTTCCAAAAGATTAGTTATAACTGATCTACCATTCACTTGAAAATCATCAATTTCTGAATAAATATATCTTCAATTTCTGTTTCTCCTCATCTTGAAAATCATCGGTGTCTACATAAAAAAACACATAATATAAATAATTTGATCACAAGGAATTCTTATAAAATCCCACGGGATTCGTAAGAAAATCACTTGTGATTTGTTATTTTTAAAAAATCACAAGTGATTTGTAAAAACGAGTAAATCACTGTTTTTGAGTTTTATACTTTTATGTCACAGCTTTTTAAGGGTAGATGTTTTTTATATGATTGTTGAAATGAGCTATTTGAATCTCTTTATTAAAAAGTTGTATGTTGTTATACAGAATCTCATGTAATTCTCTCTGATCCCTTGGGATTCATATAGAATCTCATGGGATTCTGTATGAATCACATGGGTAATCTTTATGAATTACAGGTGATTCATCAAAGAATCTCATGGGATTCTGTATGGATCCCATGGGATTCTATATGAATCTCAAGGGATCAGAGAGAATCACATGGGATTCTGTATAAATCCCATGGGATTTTCATTTTGCTTTATATAAACTGTAAGTACAAAATCACATGAGATTCTGTATGAATCTCAAGGGATTCTGTATGAAATAACATAGGATTCTGTATGATTTATCTTGTCAATAAATCACAAAGGATTCTGTATGAAATCACATGGGATTCGGTATGCATCTCAAAGGGTTTCATTTTGAATCCCATGGGATTCAGTATGAATCTCAAGGGATTCATTGTGAATCCCATGGGATTCAATATGAATCCCAAGGGATTCATTGTGAATCCCATGGGATTCTGTATGAATCACAAAGGATTCGTCAAGTCAATTATATAAAACCATTACTCTTAAAAGAGCATAAACTCCTAAAAGTGAAAAGTGTGAAACGTGCATCCATATCTCAACAATCAATTATATAAAACCATTACTCTTCACTTATCTCCCACATTCTTTTTCCCTTCAACACATGCAAACACAACTCATTCTCAAAACGATAACATCTACATACCAACTTAAAAAAAAAAAAAAAAAAAAAAAAAAAAAAAAGTTAATTTCATTCTATATATTTTTTTAACAGAACTCAGTTTATTATAAATGTAAAAAAAAAGTAAAGTAAATCGACGTCTCACACACTCACTTCACACAAAATCCCCTTATCCTATCTTCTTCATTTCATTTCCTCATCTCCTTCCAATTTCCCAAAACAAAATGGCCTCTTCATCTCTCTCAACAATCTCCTTACGCGCCTTCACCCCACGCGCCACCACACCTCAACCCTCACTCTTCTCCCCAAAACATATCCAATTCCCCATCCGCACACCAAAACTCACCCAACGCGCCACCTCCGTCACTCCACGCGCCGCTGTAGCCGAAGAAAACGTCACAAAACTCGGCGACACTATCTCAAACCTAACTCATCATTCAACTCATCTCCATCAAGTCCATCACAAGTCAATTCCAGTTACACTAACAACAATTCCCCTAATCTAATCACCTTCGATGACGACGATGATGACGTCTGCACTTCTTACGATGACGTCACACCTCCACCACAGCAACCACTAACAAGCCGATTATGGTGTTCGATCGTTTCTACCGCCACGTGTTAAACAAGTCTCCGACGAATCAAACAATCACACCTCATTTTCCGGCGAGTCACCATCACGATTCTACCGCCACGTCATGAGGTTCCGAGTAATTAATTAGCCGATGATTGGAATATTGGAAGCGTAACCATGGACTGAATTGTGTATATTGGTGATGTTGATTTAGATGAGTTTGTAAGTCAGATCTATGTTAATTTGCTTGAATTGTGTTTGGTGAATGAATTAGTTATGGTGTGTTACTGATGTGATGTGTGGGAATACAAGATTGGTGAAGTGAGAAAGTACAAAAACGCCCCTATGTGTTTTATTAATTTAAATAATGATTAAATCTAGCCATTGGATCAAAGTTAAATCAATGGTTAGGATTGGTTGATTTGTTCTTTAAAAAAATATTGTTTCGTATTGAACTTTTCTCCCGTGTGTATTAGCTATTAACCAATTCATACCCAAATAGAAGAAGTTTTTGCTAACGATAACTCTAAGGGTTGTGTTTAAGAGACTATTTTTACTACAAATGGTTGTAAGTATATAATTCATCCAATCACAAATCAAGTGTTACTTATGTATAAACTATTTCCGGAATTGTCTCGACTTTGTTCGAGAATCACTCATATGTGGGTATTGTAATAAAGATTATTTGCTTAATTACAACCCGGTTATCGTTAGCAAAATCCATTAAGAAAAAACATTTATATATTTGTTTTCTTCATTTATTGTATTTTCACTATTTTGGCATAAGTGGGGTTTGAGAAAACAATATCTAACAACATGATGGAGAGAGTGATATTGTATTAATATAGGTATGATATAGATCATGGTTTTTATTGAATAAACTAAATCTTCCATACGTGTCCCTTCATAGGCAAATCACTTGGATCAAGTGCACACATCATTATTCATTAATGTTATGGTCTTCACCATATTAAGGTTGTATCGATGTGTAGTACTTGCATATGAAACTGTAAATAAAAAGCTCATCGTGATATTCATTTGTACTTCTAAAAAACGACAGATTATGTTGTTGTTACCATCATTGTCTATAGTGGTATCAATTTTATTTAACTGAGTTACTCACAGAACTAGTGTAAATTTTTTTTTAAACATAATATAAAGCCCATGCATTTTGTTCTAACAATTAACCGTGCATACTTTGTGTAGTTTTGTTGGACATCTGAAACTCATATATTGAAGAACAAATAAACTATCCTTAAAATGAGTGGTAAAAACAATTGACGTCTTTTTGCAAGAGATTTATGTTTTAAATCTGCCTAGATATAACTTTGAAGATAGTCAGAGAAATGGTCGAAAAGGATCAGGATTCAGGAGATGTCGAGAAACCCCGATTAAACAGCATGCTTCTGAGTTAAAAAAAAATGTTGGGATTTTATAATCATGTTAACCATTAACTACGAGTACGCAGCGGATAATGGATCTAGTTTACAATTATAGTTAACACATATAATAAACAAATAAAGAATAAAAAGGAACAAGAAAACTAACCCTCGTAGACACCCGCAAATGAAACAAGTGATTAAAACAATCACCTCTATGGTTGCTCACACAAACACGTCAAACAAATACGTTACGATGCTAGTCGCTTGCTTCACGTATACAACCAAACACCATGTGTTCTTGTATATTAAAACACACGATCAATATAAAACCCTTAAAAGCTTTGTAACCAATCACGGAATCACAAGGATAAGGAAACAGTTCCATGTGCATGGTTTTCACATGCCATGCATGATGACATCAATACATGCTAATGATATTAATACTGTGTTTATGTAATATGGACATTAGAGTGTCGTATGAACTTTTAGGGTATATAGTAATGTGTCAGTCGTGTGTTGGCTATACTTTTTTTGACGTTTCAAACAATGAGGGTGAGGGTGTTTATATAGCACCCTAACTTGTCCAACAAGTCATTGTTATTCACTCCTTTTAGTTAGCCACAACCGACACATAGCACCCCTCCTAGAACCTTCCCATAACTGGCCACATTGGAAGGAGGTCCGGGAGTTTCGTTTTCCGACATCCAAGTCCCTCTCTTTATATTTAACATATATTAGTTAGTTATTGCGTCTAACGTTAAACTAACAACCATTAAATAATTATTTCGTGAAACATATTAAACACTTAATAAATATAACAAGTATATATATTAATTATTTAATAAACGTACTCTTCGTGTATTAACGTGTGTGCCCCCAATAGGCTCACACATTTCTAGTCGTATAACGGCTAATCTAACTACCATAACCCAACAGCTCCCACTTGGGAGTTGGAGTAGCAGACACCATATATACCAACGACGGAAACGTCTAGCAACACTCACATTCGTTATTTAACTAGAAATGTCTGAGATAAAGTTTCAAAAAATATTCTCAGTAGCATGGTTATTTATTTATTGCTATAATCATCCCTTGTTATAGATACCGTTAAACCATGGATATGGATCCTAACTCATTCCATATTGTTTAACCATTTAGATTCTCGTTATAGAATTTAATTCAGATATACCAAATGTAATTAAGAATCATCTTAAATTACCCTTTGGGTGCGGCCACACAATTATCTGATTAATTCTGGAGAGGGCCCATGGTATCTTTCTGCACATATCAAGTGGAGTAACAAATCCTTTGTTGACTACAAGTGTTGTGGATGCTGCTTCACATCACTCCGAAAAATAGCTTTTATAACTACCTTATTCAAGACAGCGTTTGGCATATAATTACAAAAGTGATATCCACACATAACAGAACTTGCTTGTATCTCAAGTCTAAGGATGACTTAATAAACCATTTTCAACATCTTACTCATGACAAGGATCCAAAAGTAAATGTTCGAAAGTTGGGGTATCCAATATGCATCCCTTGTGAATACATATGAGTTTGGCTGGAACAATCCACATTCTCATAGAATATAACCAACACTCACATTTGCCTTGCATAACAATATTCCCATATTGTTAACCAACAATGGACAATTTTAGAACGATAAAATCATTCAAGGATTAAACATGCAAATATAGGATAACAATTATTATATGAATGAATAACAAATACCAAGTATCTTTATTCATCATAAAATAAAAATTGTCTTACAATCCCAATTATCCAAATACTATAAACAGATATGCATGAGACTAATTAGTTAATTGAAGTCTAATGTTTCCAACTTTCTCAACTTTTCTTTACAAGAAAACTAAATAGTCATCTGAGTAAACTTTCCGAATACTAGTTTCAAATTTCACATATAGTGAGGGATTTGAGATGAGTGTCTTATCTCATATGCTCATACTATTGCAAGTGTCATAGTATGGAGATGTCGCCCTACCTTGCATAAGGCATTAGAAGTCAACGACATACTGACAATCATCTTTACAGTTTCTTGAAATGTAAAGTATTCTTATTCCTGAATGTGTAATGCAACAATGCTCTTCGTTGAGCATATCTAGTTAGCAGGTTTATCATAAATGATGAAATCCTACTTTAACTAGTTTTAATTATCCTCTAGCATCATTGTATGTATACAACACTATGCTTTATAATTCGTAACCATCTGTATTAACAATAATCTAAATACTCTCAATTAGATATTGTTGTTGTCAGCTCATCTTGCTCTAGTGCAAAAGTAACAACCAGTCTTATACACAACATAATATATACATGATAAATCCTTAGTTAAAAACACAAGGTTTCCATCCATGTAATAAATTATTCCGAGTGAAATATACCATTTAAGACTTGCTTCGATGATATATTGCATTTGTGTTGGACTTAATTTTCCGCATATGTTTATTCCAAATAAACATTTATTCCAAGGTTGTTTATTCTATTCCCTAAATCCCAAGTGAAGTTTCATTCCAAGCTTAAGGATTAAAATCTAGCTTAAATGGAATGATATCTTCAATATGTTATACAACATATGAATTTTAAGGAAAAACATAGTGCTCCCACTTAATGTCAGATGTAATCAGGAGTCATCTTAATTCAATCAAAATCATATTGTAATTAAATTCAAGATCTCAGCTCCTAGATGCATGATCCAATCCAAACTTGGATTGCTTAAACTTGTATACTACATAAAGATTATATAGACTCATAACCCTTTTGATTACACACCGTCCTCGCAAAAGGTAATCATTAAAGAAAGAGTTATAAAACTTAATTTTCATATTTCACATTCAAGAAAACATGTATGACAATTAATTATCTTTATTTAATTAATGCATGTATATAAGAAAAATCTAATCACAGTCAATTGCTTGAGTATGATTAAAACTTCTCATTATAAGCCATGCATTAACATGTATACAAATTTGTCCTTGTGAGCCTTTCTTCAAAAGAAACTTATTCCAACCTCATAGGTTAACTGTTAGGCAAAATAACAATCAAGCTCAAAACATTGACTTGCCTTTTAAGGACTGCATCTTATCATTCATAATTTTAAGACATTTATCAGATTCAAGATGTGATAATGTACCTTATCAGTTAGCAGATTTTCAATGATCCATTAACTTATATTCCTCAGCATTGATATCAAAATATCAATCAAGTGATGAGGCATCATTGCAGATTTATGAATGAGAGTAACATTATACTTCAGTCAACATTTACATGTTTAACCTTAGTATGACATTAATAAGTGGATTTTAGAAGGTTATGTATTTGTTCTTGAATATCTTCAAGATTTGCTGATGCTCCCACTTACTTTTGTAAGTAGAGACAATTCTCTAAATACTAAGTATTTAAGCAACAATAAATTGTTCTTTATTTGGGAACCACAAAATACATTTTAAGTTCTCATCTCAAGATTGTTAATAAAATGCTTCATAAGATTTTAACAAATTCAGAACTTAAATCAAGACATAATGGAATTTCTTCCAACAACTCTAATTAAGGTTTGTAGCAAAACCCTAATTTTGTATCACCCTTTAACCGAAAACCTTAGCAACCGTTTTGTGTTTCGTCGAGCTAGGAGGAACACCAATACTACAATCTTCAAGCTAGGAAGTGTAGAAAAATAAAAAATCCCTAAAGGTTTAGGGGTTTCGGTCATGGGTTGTCTTGAATACCTTCTAGGTTTGAACCATATTGAGTATGTCCACGACACACGCAATTTTCTAACCTTGATTGATTTTGGAGGCAGAGCAATTAAAGCTATCATGAATCAAACAATATGAATATTGTTTGTTTCAACCTATTAGACATACCATAATAATGTGGTATTCTATAAGTATTTGAATTGTGAAACTATATCAGAATTCCATAGATAATTTAATTCTCTTTGGACCAAATACTTGTCAATTGGGTCGAGCCAAATTGCATATTAAGTATTTTCGAACCAAATGCATGCTATAATGTATATTTCTTGAATAATACAAGAACCTTATGCTCATGTGTTCACAAGAAGACATAACTGTTCAAGAATTATATGTTCATTGTTTTACAAGAAAACAGAACATGTCAATAATACATTATAAATCTTTGAATAATTCAAAGGCCTCATGTTTATGTGTTAACTAGAAGACATAACAATTTTACTATATACTTTATGTTATAAGTCATTGATTAATTTAAGGACTTTATAATTATGTCTTAACATGTAAACATAATTATACTAACAAAAGTAATCATGAACGCAAACTCTTGAGTTCTGTAGTAATTTCAAGTTAATTTTATACTTCAGAATTATGATTATTATCATTTAACCATAATTATGTTGACTAAAACATGTAGTCGAAATTTTGAAGTATCTTTACACTATATCATGACATTTGAATGTAGTAGGGCAACAAACATCTTGCGTGTTCAAGTCCTAGTAGAATGATTAGCTTTCTTACCTTGCGGTTAAGAGAAACCAATAATATGTTGTTCCTTGCACACACTTTGAGATTTCTCCCACTTGTGTAAGGCACAATATCATATTATGAAAACAAACAACATGTGTTTGATTGTGTAAACAATATGATAATGTCATAGATATTACAAGTAGTTTTAGAACCATAACCTTTAATAAGGATTTGTGGATTATTATTCTATAGATAACGTTCAGAAAGCAACAACAGAAAGGCAACGTGTTATCTAATAAAATAAAATGCAATTATCCTGTAAGCAATGGTCGTTCATATTCGGAAAGTAATGAATTATTTCAAAGCAAGTTTGAAACGATATGGGTGACTAACAAGGAAATAAATCTCGTAGCTCCCACTGAAATTGACAACATTACAGGAATGTTATTTCAGTAATAAAAAGCAATGCTCCCACTGGATTTGTCAACATTGTAAGTGTTACATTGCCAGTAGAAAGCATATTGCAATTTAATACACTTTCCTATTCTCTTCGAATGCCTACAAGTAGCAATGTACTTAGGTATTGAAGAGAGTATATGAAGTCCTACTTATGTAGATGAGGGACTAGCCATTCATGCGTTCATTTAACTTGAATAGTTAGCATGCAATTCATCCTTTATTGTTTACATAGCCCCAAGGGTATTTAGCACTATAAGGAATAATAAGAGTCCAAGAAAAATACCTAGCGAATATACTAGTAATTTCTTTACTCTTTGCGGTTTAAACTCATACATCGTGACAAGTGCAAGATGTCATTTATTTTGGTAGCTATAGACAAAATGTTTTCTAGTTACACAAAATATTTTATCTTTCAATTATTTCAATACCGGAAAAGGGTAATGAAAGATCGTAAGTGAGTTTAACAATTGTAATCCTATCTTAGTTTGTCAACTAAGGAGAAATAAATAGGAATAAGTCTTACTCTTCTTACCAGGAAAAGAGACTAAGTGTGTCCTTTTAAGAAAAAAACAAACTTTTGTTTACGAATTATGTTGCAACAACACAATTTTAATCAGAACATAGAAAGTTCAATGTTAGTATTTTCGATAATTAAATTCTTAAATGAATTAACTACCCAATTAATTACTAATTAAGACTAAGATCCATCTTGACCTCCCACTTATTACCGGAGGTCTGACCAGCGTGTAAACAAGTAGGGCAAGAGGTAAGCGACGAGCGTTAATTGCATAAACTGCAACTCTTAGACTTATGAGACTGATCAAGACATTAGTAGACAAGTAATAATATCATGAGCATGTTTAGTCTCATCTTATGCCTCGGGTCCAAGGTCTGACCAAGTATACTCGAAATAAGTCGACCAAGCAAAAACGTGCAAATATCGCCAAAGGTCTGACCAATGAGCAAAATTCGCCATGGGTTGAAATGGCCCTAAGGTCTGACCAAAGAGGTCAAGTCAAATGCACGTGTTCTTGGTTGGGTGGCATAGACTTAAAATTTACATATAGGGTATACACATAAATGTGATAAAATCGTGTACAAAGAAGCATGCAAAACAACTTTGTAGCACTTTATTTTAAAAACTTCTAGTAATGACACTGTAGTGATCACCATGGTTCACGGTAGCTCCAATCGAACTCGCAAGGAGGCGGAGGACCAGGTTAGCGCGAAGCTGTGACCGAAAATCCTTTAGGTGTGACTGTGCGCACCGCCTGAAACCCCCCTTATAGTTTGTTCTAGTGGGTGAGCCGTACTTCCCAAGTGTCCATAGCGTCCAGTTTTTAATTTCATGAAAACTTGTTTCAATAATTTAGGTCACTTAATTTTACAAAAACAATTTTCCACGAATCAAATAGCAGGTCACAATGAGCATGGTATTTAGGCGTGTAAATTAAGACCATATTAATGTCATCTTTTTATAGGTATTAGTCCTCTTTTATTTTAGTTTTAGGCGTGTAAACATGTAGGCTAAAAACAAAAATCACTAAAGAACATAATACTAAAAACATGACAATAATATTAACAAGTAAACATTTAGATCCGAGAACTCTAGCAAGTCTTCCCCAAAAAGAGAACCATAAGACCCTCACTAGGTTTTCATCAAGTGCCTAGATCGCCACATGCATCACAAAAAAATGATTGCGTAGGTCTTATAGCCGGAATACACACATAAAATAATCATGGCAAACTTATTAACTTTTAATTTTTTCTATTTTATGAATCTAATTAACCGTTAATTAATTTGTGTGTGTCTTGTTATTTTTTATTAATTAATGACAAGTATTGCATTATAGTTGTCAAAATAAATATAAAACAAATAACTAAGTTAGATTTCATGCAGCCTTTTCGCGTGTTTATTAAATCGTGTAACCCATAATCGATAAACGAGATGGCTCGTGATGCCACTGTTGGGATTTTATAATCATGTTAACCATTAACTACGAGTACGCAGCGGATAATGGATCTAGTTTACAATTATAGTTAACACATATAATAAACAAATAAAGAATAAAAAGGAACAAGAAAACTAACCCTCGTAGACACCCGCAAATGAAACAAGTGATTAAAACAATCACCTCTATGGTTGCTCACACAAACACGTCAAACAAATACGTTACGATGCTAGTCGCTTGCTTCACGTATACAACCAAACACCATGTGTTCTTGTATATTAAAACACACGATCAATATAAAACCCTTAAAAGCTTTGTAACCAATCACGGAATCACAAGGATAAGGAAACAGTTCCATGTGCATGGTTTTCACATGCCATGCATGTGAATGATAAACATGCATGATGACATCAATACATGCTAATGATATTAATACTGTGTTTATGTAATATGGACATTAGAGTGTCGTATGAACTTTTAGGGTATATAGTAATGTGTCAGTCGTGTGTTGGCTATACTTTTTTGACGTTTCAAACAATGAGGGTGAGGGTGTTTATATAGCACCCTAACTTGTCCAACAAGTCATTGTTATTCACTCTTTTTAGTTAGCCACAACCGACACATAGCACCCCTCCTAGAACCTTCCCATAACTGGCCACATTGGAAGGAGGTCCGGGAGTTTCGTTTTCCGACATCCAAGTCCCTCTCTTTATATTTAACATATATTAGTTAGTTATTGCGTCTAACGTTAAACTAACAACCATTAAATAATTATTTCGTGAAACATATTAAACACTTAATAAATATAACAAGTATATATATTAATTATTTAATAAACGTACTCTTCGTGTATTAACGTGTGTGCCCCCAATAGGCTCACACATTTCTAGTCGTATAACGGCTAATCTAACTACCATAACCCAACATGCTTCTGAGTTAAAAAAAAATATGTCCACCTTGTGTAAGTTGAACAAGAAAATATTACTACTTGATCAATGTGGGTCCTTTGAATGATTTAAGAAACTTCATATCAGCCCATAAAGTTTTCATGGGAGTGCATTTTCAAATAGATTAGGCCTTTTTTGACGTTGTACATGAGAAAATGCGTGTGAGACAGTTGTAAAAGTGATGGGTTGGTTTTAAGTTGAAGTTTCATTTTTTCAGACTTTGTCGACATGCTTTTCCATTCCCTTTTAGTTTGCTTTTCAACTAAACTATTTTCTCCATTTCATTTATTCTTCTCGTCTTTCTCTTCACTGACTGCTTGAGACTCCAGCGAAACCAAATATCACGTATGTCAAACATAATGAACGAGACTCGAGAGATACCAATTTTAGGTATGTGAAACATAGTACACGACGCGAAATGGTGTTTTTCACTTTTTTGTATTGCTTCTAAAAGGATATACATCTACTGTAAAAGGATTTTAATGAACGTTCGATACAATAACCAAAAAGTTGTGGTACCACATGAAGTTTCTTGTTAAAGGGTTGAATGTTAGTTCAATGAAAAGTTATGTCAAGAGATTTTTTTTTTTTTTTTTTTTTTTACCAGAATGTCAAGAGTTTGATATTTAAATCATACAATTGGTTTTGGGATACCAGTGTCACTTTCAAAGATTAGCTACCGTCTTTCTCTTTTGTTTTCTCTAATCAATAAAGTTATGTGAAATTATTATACTGAAACATAAGTCATATGTACATTAGATTATGTAGTCAAATGATTGTAACGTAAGCTATTTTGTGAACATACCAACATCCAACAAGCAAGGGAACGTATCTTAAAATCCAACTATGACGTTTCTGTTTCTAAAAAGAGTCCAAGAAAACTTTACTATAAGAATTTTTTATATATAAGATTAAACATTTCATTAAGGGATTTTTAATTCTATGTCGGGAATAGTTTATGCTGCTTCACATTCTAAGGCTTTCCAGCAATAAATTACGATCTAAATAAATTATTTTATTAAACACGCTTATTTTTATATCTGTACTTTTCACTTATTTTCAGGGAGAAATTATTAAAAACATCAATGATCATATCTATTATTTAAACTTTCAATAATAAATTAGTTACACTTGGTATGATAATACTTAGAGTTTTGTTAAACATAGCTAGCTAATAGCTATTACCCAACTAGAACAACTTTTTTTAGGTTCAATTGAAAGGAAATTTAAGACAAGCGCCATAAATCCTGAAAATTCTATTAGAGCAAATAGCAAATTAAAATAGTCTATGGACTTTATTTATTATGATACAAACCATCCGTACGAGAACTAGTCAGAGATGACATAGTAGCGAAAGGATTGTTACTATACTATTACCATTAGAATGTGAGTGATCAAGTTCAAATCCTGCTAGATACAAACAACTTGCAAGCAGCCACACAAACTTTTTGAACAATGAGGGTTTTATACGGTTTGAGTATGGATTCTAACTTTGTAAATTAGTAGGGCAATAAATTGAAAACCATAGTCACAAAAAAAATCTCATTCATATCATGACCTGTTATTATGAACCATCTCTAAATGTTCAATATTCTAAGTTAACGAAACCATACATGAGATAGATGATTTTGCTAAACATTTTACGTGATCCATCTTTGAGACAATTTAAGTCAATGGCTTCTAACATTAATGTCATATGGACAAATCACATCAGCGAGTTTGAGTCTAATTTTTACATAAACGTCGAACGTGCATTTCGTTGTCCCAAACTTTGATAATTATATGCTACAATACCTAAAATATTAAAGGTAAATAAATACATTTAGTCAACTCTTACATACGACAAATACATTCATTTTTTGGAATAAGTATACTACTTCTATTAGTTGATAATTCAGAATCCATTCACCTTTTACATTAGTTTGGAAGAGATTTCAGACGCAAAGCTTAGTTGATTCATTAGAAAAAGAAAAAAGACTTTAAGGACTTTAAGTGGTGTCTTAAATGAGCTGCCGAGTTAAGTTGAACATTCAGTACCATATATAATACTTGCAGTAAAGCGTGTGAATTATTCAGCTTCGCTAATTATCATACCTTTTATATATATGCTGAGCTTGTAAAGCGACTAGCGGGTGTTTGACCAGCCCAATCAATTCACTTTCTTCATTAATTAGTTATCTAATAAGCTAATTTCTTAATAATATTTTCAATTAGCCCTCTTATTCTTATTGAAAGTTTAATAATTTTTTTTTTTTTTTTCTTCAAATTATTATGGTGTTAAGTTGAATCATGAGTTAAAACAGCTATGGATTCACTTTTGGAGCGATGTTTATTTTTATAATTTTCACGTTAAATTCGGTCTTTTTAACTTTTAAATCTCTTCTCCGCCCCTCATTTTACAAACCTTGTTCATTAGGTTAATCTATGTTCATGCACTTACATTATTGTACGTATTAAACCAATAAAATATGCAAAACAAAACATAATGATGTGTCTGGTCAAATACATATTTATTCAAGAAAAAAAAAAAAAAAAAAAAAAGCCCTACTATGGAAATAAAGCAGTTGCAAGCCAAAAGCCTCTTTGCCTCTAAACTCTTCTTTCTCAAATCCACTATTCTCATAACAAACAACTACTTTTTTCTTCATACACATACTAAAAAAAATACACACACATTAAACACAAAAACACCGAAAAACCAAACCAAATATAAAACCAAACAATGGGGATATGTTTATCAACATCATCAACAACAAAATCACCACCATCACGTAAACAAAATACCAACCCAAGCAACAGATGGTCACGTGTTAGATCATCCTCTACTACTAAAAGAAATGATCAAGATGCCATGATTCATGAACATGCAAAGGCTGCTGTTGAAATGTTGTTGCAACAACAACAGCAAACTAATGGTGGTGTTGGTTTGACTTTTGATCGGTCAACCTCGTTAAGACATGTTGGTGCGAATTCTAAAAGATATCAACCGCTTCCTAGGAGTTCCAGTTCTCGGGCGAGGTTGGGTACTGATCCTCTTGTTCCTGTTGAGAAGCTTTTGAATCAGGTTTGTTGGTTATATGTATTTCATGTTTCTAGTTTATTTCTTTTCTTGGATCTTATTATATCATGGTTTTGTTACAACTAGCATGGTACACGCGCAAAGCAGGAATAGCGAATAGTTCATCGTGTTGTTTTTATTTTCTTTTTGGATGGGGAATAGATAATGTTATAGTGGGGTTTATATTTGTGGCATAGATGCTGGCTGGTTTGTGATCTTATATTATGGCATAAGTTTTGTTTGTAGTATTTGTATTTAATGTATACAAAATAACGAAAGCAACTTCCAATAGGATTTTTTGGCTTCATAGCAAAATAGGAGATAGGATCTGCAAACCGAAATTAATGTGATCATTTCGTAATTTAAGATTGAAAGTTGTTTTAAATAATGTAATGTATGCGTGATTATTTTGTTATTGCTAGGATACTTTGGTCTGTCCTGATGTTAAAACTTTACAAATTTAGTTGCAATTCGGTGAAGGCTTTACTTAATTGACCTTTAAACTTTTGTTATGTTCAGAAGGATGTAAATCTTGATGAATTGGAGACCAGCAATATTGTCCTTATTCATGGAGGCGGTTTTGGAGCCTGGTGTTGGTACAAAACAATTGCACTCTTAGAAGAATGTAAATTCAGAGTTACCGCAATTGATTTAATTGGTTCTGGAATTGATTTGTTCGACACCAATAGCATCAAAAGTCTTTCACAGTACGTTGCGCCTCTCACAGATTTCCTAGAAAAGCTTGCAGATGGAGACAAGGTCGAATTTCTTATCTACATTCGAACTTATAATCATATATTTTTGTCTCTATTATTGCTGCCTATTTGACGATGAAACAAACATAGATCTTACAGTTTTGATTTTAGCTTATTTTACAGCGTAAATAATTTTCTGAAGTTAAAAGATTGAAAGCTAAATAAGTCATTTAAAGTAAGTGTTCATGGTAGCTATCCTTGTCAAGAAAGATTCCGGCTAACAATTTCACTTATAAAAGCAGATGTAGAAATAAGCAGGACCATTTAAAAGTAGTTAATGCATCAGCACATCTTTTTTATTGGATCCATTAGATTTGAAGATGCTAATCCGATTAATTATATTGTTCTTGTGGGAACATAATTTATTTGATCCATTAGATTTGAAAAATAAACTAGTTTAGTAATAGTGATATTTTGACAGAGTCAGTAAGTTGATACTTGATAGGTTCTGCAGAGGACTTATCGAATTAGCATTCACATTCCAATTAGATTATACCGACTCTAAATGCTTTCCCCATTTCAATTCACGCAGGTGATTTTGGTAGGTCATGACTTTGGTGGTGTATGCATATCTTATGCAATGGAGCTATTTCCATCTAAAATTGCGAAAGCTGTCTTTATCACCGCTTCTATGTTAAAAAGTGGACAGAGTACTCTGGATATGTTCTCCCAAAAGGTTTGGCCCCTGATCCATAATTATTTTACTGTTCTATCATATTAAGAACTATGTGAAACTTGGCTTATATTTAAGTGTCAACTTAATCCGGATCTGTTCTAAAATTTAAAAATGCGTAAACATTGAAGTACAAGTTTAAGCTTTCATGGCCCACTAAATTCTGCTAGGAATCATTCAGTCACCTTGTTGACATTTAATAAGGAAGATCTGAAAACAATTATATAAAAGGTGGGTGGGTGTTTACATCTGCACCTGCAATATTTAATTAGTTTTCGTAATGATGACCAAACACTGTTGTTTTTGACAACTTTAAATGCGTTCATGTTCTTCTGTTGCTAATAAAAAAAGTGGTGCATATAAAAGTATTCGATGTTGGGAATGGTGCGCCAATTCACCCTAAAATAAGAAATGTTTATCATGAAATTTCATTAATGAAAAATCGCACATTAAGTTAATCTTTTCTGATTCTTTGAGAATGTTACATAACTGATGCACTAATGTCTTAAATACTTGAACTCATGGGCCAGTACTAAGGATTCCAAAGCCCCTTTAAATTTCTTCAAATGTAGCTGTCCTTCAAGTTATAAGTATTTTAATTGAATTAGCATATGATGAATCTACAGAAATGAACTTATATGGTAGACGACTTTATATCCAGAATGATATATCAGTATAAACTATATTGCAGGAAAATACAAACGATCTTATGCGGCAAGCTCAAAAGTTTCTCTACACAAATGGAAATAATCTGCCTCCAACTGCAATAGATCTCGACAAAATGCTCTTGAAGGACCTTCTATTCAATCAGAGTCCTGCCAAGGTATGACAATGACTAATTGAGATTTGAGACCTTTAGTTCAGCAGGCTCTCAAGACTTTAAAGTCAACCAAATGTACAAATAGATTATCAGTTTATAAGATTCATGTTCAGCTAACGTGCGTTTGTTTCTAAAATCATCGTCATCTTGACACATTTCTTATAATAACGCATTCATTTCTCTGTTTCAGGATGTAGCGTTAGCTTCTGTTTCAATGAGGCCAATTCCATTTCCACCTGTTTTGGAGAAACTGTATCTTACTGATGCGAACTATGGGTCAGTTAGACGGTTCTACATAGAAACACCAGAAGACAACGCCATTCCCATAACTTTACAACAAAGCATGATTAGTGAAAGTCCACCTGAAAAAGTTTTCCGTCTCAAAGGTTCTGACCACTCCCCTTTTTTCTCAAAGCCTCAGGCCCTACATAAGTTACTAGTCGAAATCGCAAAAATCAAATAAACTTATAAAATTTTCTGTTACAAAATCACCCTTCCATCAGTATAGTCTACCACATTTATACGATTCAGTAAAACCAGCACATAGCCCTGCCAATTAACTTTTGTCCTAGACGTTTAAAGCTGCACAGGTTGCATGATTTTGAGCAGCCGTGCATATGCGCATTTGATTCAGATTTCTTTCTTAAATTAAAATAAATCTTGTTTGTCGAATGGCTGGTTGATGTTTACATACACATGGAGTTGCTAAGAATTCAGCAGTTTTGGAGGTAATATTCATCAGAGTACATTCTTGGTCTCATGTAATAAAGATCTCATAAAGCAGATGGTTTATAAAGCTTATGTTATTGTAAATGTATAATTAATCTTTGGTAAGTTTACTTTGGTGTTAGCTGCTCCATTTTATACATGGTTCGATAGAAATATCCAACTGTTAACAAATACCTCATATCTTTTAGGTGCATCAACTAGAGCTTGATACTATGCAATTCATATGAAGCAAAACACTATTAATGTGCTATTATAGTTTCATCAATGTCTGGACTAGTCATTCTATATATCACAGTAACAAGCACATTCATCATACAGTTTTCGAAGATTAGCATTAGTCCAAGTTTTCCATTTGAAGCTAATCAATTGTAGTTTCGATTGTTCCAATATTGTGTAGGTAGATTGTAACACCTTTTTACTAGACGAGTACCTGTTCATACCGACGCGATTTTATAGCGGCAAATAGTTATAGTTACAATATTGTGATTAAGTTTTTAGTGTAACGTCTATGCATTCAGTGGCGAAGCTTGAAAATTTTCAGTGGGGGGTCGGGATCTAAATTTTTTTTTTCCTAACGCTATTTCGGGGGGTCGAAACCGAATATACCGAAATTTTTCTACACGAAAACTATATACCCCCTACATTGCAAAAAAAATTTCGGGGGGACGGGGGGGGACGGGCGCCCCAACCCCCCCCCCCCCCCCCCCCCCCCCCCCCCCCCCTCCTTATATAAGCTGCGCCCCTGTATGCATTCAACGTAAAATAATCAAAATTTAAATGAAAACAAAGTCTCCTCAAGAAAAGGTGTCGTCCATATTCCATAACATGGTTTGATCAGATTTAAGTTATGATGACAAATATTAGGTAATTTTAAATACACCATTAAATGAGAAAGAAGTATATTTTTTTTAACAAATTGTCAATTTTAGAAACAATATTAAGATAAAAAAAAGGAAAACATTTATGGGAAGAGATAAATGCATAATTGTAATTTAACATTTTTTATTTTGATATATTTTAAACAAAAACATTTTTTCTTTATATACAAGGTATATTTGGTAGCAAGCGTTTTGGAGCAACTAGCAACTAGCGGTTAGCGTTTTGCACAAAATGCTTGTTTGAAACAAGCAACTAGCATTCGTACTTTTTTTAAACGCTCTAAATCAAAATGCTACTTCTAGTAGCATTTATGAGCAACTAGCCTTTTCACTTACTAATTATGACTATACAACTATGTTACTAAATGTTTTATCAAAACATACAACTACCACTTCCTACTATTGCTTACTTCTACTCACACACTAACCCTAAAACTCTCCCCTCTCCACTCTCTCTACCCACGTTTGACCGATCTAAGGGTTCTAAACCCTTCAGTCGATCGTTCACTATCCCTAAGTCGACCCGAATTTGATTTTGGGTTTACCCGGTGTTTCGTATCTTGCGTAACTTGCTTAGGTTCGAGCCCTGTTCTATATATGCAGTATCGGTGGATACCTGACGCAACCCGAAAGTTAGGATTTCTCTCGAAAACCCTAACTTGGTCGATCAACAGACAAGGAAGGCAAACCCGTGCATCAGATTCATTCAGTAGCTTACACAAACAGGATATCAAGTAAATTTTCTGTAAGCACCCTTCTTATGTGTTTAGGATTAGGTTATATCCATGGTTAGGTAAAGATCATAACTGGTCAGGGATCTCTGGTAGCATGGCCATGTCATCTGTTTTATTCCGCTGCGTATGTTTTATTAGCGATGCGGGTGACACTAGAATCCTACAGTTTTGCCTTCTAGATAAATGAGAAATCACATTCATCCATCCATATTTCTTTTTGTATTCTATGTTACAAATGCAAAAGTCAAACTACACAAAATTACCCATTTTAGATAGCACATGACATGCACGTGCTATAACCAACCCAAACCACTTTTCCCGCCAATTATCATTTGTATAAATTCTCATCCTCTTGTTGTAATCAGTAGTCTTTGATGTAATCACTTTCTTCTATTCTCTGTAAACAATTCCATTAATCAAATAATAAATCATTTCACTTTCAATTACAGATTGTGTTCTTAATCTCAACAATTTCAATTGTTAGTTGAGCCCTATCTCCAATCTATTAATAGGATTAAGATAGTGGGTGTTTCAATTGGTATCAGAGAAATATTTGCTTTGGAAGTGTCTGGTTTGGAGGAGGAAGAGGAACAGGAGTGTTTGGAAGAAGAGATTAGCCCAAAAATAAATGAGTATGTGATGCCAGAGGAGATTCCACATATTTCTCTTAATGCATTGTCTGGAATTCCTACACATAATACCATGAGGGTTAAGGGACATGTTCTTAGACAGTTGTTGCACATCTTGATGGACTTAGGAAGTACCCTCAATTTTTTAGATTTTCACACAGCTAAAAAGTTAGGGTGTAAAATGAAAAGCACTTTTCCTCTCAATGTTTCAGTAGCTGGTGGTACAAAACTAGTGAGTCAATACATGGTTAAAAAAATCAATGGAAGATTCAAGGAGTATTGTTTACTACTGATGTGATGTTACTACCTTTGGGGGGCTGTGAATTAGTCTTGGAGTCCAATGGTTGTCCACTTTGGGAACCATTAATTGGAATTTTCAGGATTTGACAATGAAGTTTATGTGTGATGGAAAGATGGTCATTTTAAGAGGAACAACTCAGTCTGAGTTAGCTTGGATGAGTGGTAAGCAGTTATCCAAGTTTGTTGTTCAGCAAGAGAGTCCTTACTTGGCTACAATGTCTGTTGGGCCCTGATGTGTTTCGAAAGTTTTAAATTTATAATACTAGTTCTACCGATTCCTTAATACACAAAACACATGTGTAAAGTATAACCCCCGTTTATAGTAAAGGTTTAGGTAAGACCAGGTCGTCCCAAGGGAGGAAAGTGTTTCTCATACCAATGTTGGTTAACAAAATTAGACTTCAACGATTGTCACTTATCACTAAAACCGTTTTTGTTGGATTTAAGATTTTGAAAGTTTTACCAAGTTAATTAAAGATATGTTTGTCCAAGGCTAAGCAACATGAGATAAGCAAGAGAATGTAATGTAATGAGTACACAGACAAAGCATAAGAGTAATACATGACGGGTAATCATGAGAACTATTATATCTACTTGATATAAGAAGGAATCCTTTCGGCCTTTAATCCTTAATACATAAAGTGCATAAAGTATGGTCTGTGTATGAATTATAAATAATGTATTTCCTCTAATCAAGTCGTTAGACGTGAGATTAGTCCTTAAACATGTCATAATCCGGGCCGTCAAATGTTTTACTATCCAATTCGCACAAGTATAGCAATGACTCGTTATAGACAGACGATTCATAATATAATCAACACAATTGCATCTTTCGACCTTTGACAATTGTAATGACCAATCCAAACAAGAGATAGTAACCGAATAAGGACATATCAAATACATAATTTATAGATTCAAGAACATATATTACAACTCAGGTTCATATCATATGGCTATTATGCCTCAAACAAACATAATTCGACTACTCCATATTCAAAGTAAAGTAACAAGTGTCACATGAATAAACGATTATCAAACTCATAATGTAATAAAGATTATACCGAGATTACAAGGAATGAACCACGTTCACAACTTCTCCTCTCCAAAGTACTGTTGCTTCCAGGCTCCTTAGCAAGTGGTTTTGGTGTATGTTGATACAAAAGTTGGGCGTTCCTTGATTCCGTACCAATCAGATCTTAATGCTTGAGACCTGCGCACTAAGAAAACAAAAAGACACCGTTAGGCTTATCGTGGGATTGTCTCCCACGATTATCCTCCGGCGTGAGAGTAAGTAATCGGTTTTTAGGGTTTAGTAGAAGAGTTAGGGTTTGTAAGTCGTACCTTTGTGAGGGCTGAGGTGCCCTCTATATATGGACACGAAATCCTTGTTGGTTTCGTGTTCCCCAATCTTCGGTCTATCCCGCGTAGGGCGGTTAATTGATATATATCCCATAAATAGAAGATATACTATCAAAACCATAAATAACGTTGGGTTTGGGCCATCGTAAGCCCAAACCGTTATCGCAATAGCCCATATCGTGATGGACTTGAGTATGGGTCGGGTTCGTGACCCGAATACGGACTATACGTCATCATGTCCCCCCAGTCTAGTGTGCGCAATGCGAAATTGCGGATGCTAGACTAACAATTGGAACTAAAAATATTCCTTGATGCGTAGCGGGGAAGTTTCAAGTATTTCCCGCCAAAATTAGCAAGTTAACCTAGTCCAAGTATCTTCTTCGAAAATCGTGAGGGTGGGTGAAAAAGTGCTTTACCTTTTGGGTTCCCAACCATCCGATTGGAACAAGTGGGGTACACATGTCGTTCATCCACGAATATGTGTAACCCTTTATAAACTTGAGCCGTCATTTCACTGTGGGTATCACAGTAAAAAATCATCATCTTCCGCCATTGTTAAACCTCCAAACAGCAATCAAAAAATCAACAAAAAACTAAGGTAATAGCGCGTGCGCTTATAATAGTTATTGAAGGTTAATCATGGTTCTTCAATTGTCTGATTTTACTTCCGATTTATCTGAGGATGAACTTCGTCAGTTCACCTCGGATTATTACATCCCTCTCGCATTGCATCCGGTAGTTCCGGCCGCAAATGCGTCAATAGCGAATTTCCCGCAAGGGAAAGTAGGGGTATATACGCGTTTTTTTTCGAATTCGCTAACCAGCGTGCGCCCATCTCCCTCTTTTTGTGCGATATTCTAAATCACTATCGCCTTCATATTTCCCAGCTGCACTGTATAGGTGCAGCAAAGATAACCAATTTTGAAGTGAATTGTCGCTTGTTAGGGATAGAACCCACGATTCATCTATTCCGCGCGTTTTACCAAACGTCGTGGTCAAACGGGTGGGTTTCCTTCTCCAAGCGCGCAGGTCCGCTGCAGTGCTATACTGAGAAGTTAGATGCACTGAGGGATTGGAGAGAAAAATTCTTTTGGGTTGATAGTTCATTTTTCCCATCGATTTTTGAGTTCTATACTCGAGAATTATTACCGAGAGACGAGTGCCCCGACCCCGGATTGTACAATGTAGCTGATGCGGATACGATAAACACCAATCGCATACCGATCAAAGCGTATCCCGAAGAGTTTTTGGTGCACATGGGCATTAGCCGCAATTACTTCGGTAGTCCAGAAGAAGTGCCAACATTTCTGGATGAAAATAGTCGGGGTGGGTGCTTGTCTCTTCCTTCCTCTTCGTTTAATAGCTGTAAGCGTTCTCCCTTTGTAGCTTATTAACACATTTTGTGTTTGTTTGTTGTTTGTTGCGCAGAGATGGATCTATTCCGCGTTGTGCATTTGGAGAAGCCGAAGCAGGTTATTGTGGGTGTGCACCCTTTGAGAGATGGTGAGGAGCCCATTCTACAGGCTACCGCAGGACGCACAATGGCGATCGCGCAGGGGGAGCCAGAGGGGATAGATGAGACTGTGGAGGTCCCCGCAGGTGTTACTATGGCTACTCCTCTGCGTAGCTTTCCTGGGTCGCAAATCCCTGTGGAGGTATTGCATATAGACTCGTCGGGGAGTGCTATGGATGAGTCTGAGGAGGAAGACCAAGGGTTAAAGCGCAAGAGGTCGTCTGGTGATGATGGCGCAGGGACATCAAGTAAGCGCCCTGCTATTTTTGTCGAGCGACCAACTGAAGATGATGCGTCATCGCATAAAACTCCTCCCCCCAAGTAAGTACTTGTACCTTTAGATCTTTAGTTCTTTAATCCGCTATTAGTACTATAGAGTAATGTTGTTATTTGCGTGTAGTGCTGAGACTGCTGTTGATGATGATGCGCATGTTGAGAATTCGCCACCTAAGACTGATTCTGGATATGTTGGTGGATTTGGGCCTGAGAGTCCAATGGATGAAGAAAAATCTGCTGGAGGTGCGCCAAGAAATAGCCTTCTAGAGGAGTTGGCGTTGGCTGCTGCACACCAGGCTTCATTGGTTGCGCGGCTACAGGCTGAGTATGGTGGTGAGGGCAGCCTGGTTGCGCAGAAGGATAAGGAGATTGGCCTTCTAAAGGCGCAGTTGGCTGATGCGCAGGCTGAATTGAGGGCATCTGCTATGCATGACCAGAAAGTTGCTGATGAGAAGATGTCGCTCATGGCCGAACTGACTAAAGAGCGCACTGGAGCAAAAGAGTACAAGGCCTCCTGCCTTTGGGCCTTGAGATATATGGAGCTGAACAAGGGGAAACTCATGTCTGACTTGGATGAATTCCGCAAGGCTGTGGAGAGTTTGCTGGAGAATCAGGAGAGCAAACTGCGCAAGCTCAGCATTGAGTATGATGAGGAGTTGTATCCTCATTTGGTGTCAACCATAGCTGAGCGCAGGTGGCTTATCAGCCATGGTTTGCGCCTTGCCGCTTTGGGTACTTTGGAGTCGCAGGAGGTGACGGGGGTATTTGGGGAAGTTGTTGAGCGCGCGTTGGCACGTGGCCAAGCGCAGGCTATAGAAAAGCTTGCCGAGAGCAATTTGTTGACCGTGCCTATTACTCAAGTACCGGGTTACAACGCCAGCGCCTATGATGAGCTTGTCGCCGCCATGGAGAAGATGAAGCTTTTCGAGCTTCCTCATATTGCTCGCCTGGAGCGTGACCAGGATTTTCCTATCAGTGTGATTATGGAGGGGCTGACTTTGGCTAGGCACTTATCCGAAGACGCTGAGGAACAGTTTGACTACTTCCTGAAGCCAGACGTGTCGCAGCTACATGTGCCTATTTTTGCTCGTCCCCGTGACATTCTCAACCCTTTTGCTCTTGAGAAAGAAATTCCATTGAAGGCTTCCTTAGAGGCCCATGAGATGAGACTTGCCAAGAAGAAGGGCCAGAAGGGGAAGGCCATTCTTTGTGGTCTTGGTGCGGCTCACATTCCCAGATCTGATGGAGTGCCTGTTAGCGTGCCAACGGTAGCACCCAAGGATGCTGAGCTGTTGCAGAAGCTTAAAGATGCTGGTAGTGTGGCGCGCCAAGCGGGTAGCTCAGGGCTCAGGCGTACTGGTAGCATGTCTTGGTAGTTTCGATGTAGTGATATTTTTGATGAACTTGTTGTCCATAATGAAGCGTTGATTTTGAAAAATACAATTGTATGCATATTATATCAAATTTGACTGTGGTTATAACGTTTGTACTTAGTTATTTTGTCTTTGCGTAAAAGATGTCTAAGAATCAAACCGTTTGTATAAACACATTTAGAAAAAGTTACAAGGATTTATAATCACTTATATCCTTATCTTGTATGAAATTTATGACATAGTCGTGTATGACATGATTGTATATAACATAATTGTGTATGAAATTTACAAGTTGTTGTGTATCCATCGTGGGGTGCACAAGTGTATGGATTGCAGCGTGCTACTAATACCATATTGAGGGGTTAATTGTCTTAACTCCTAATTTGTTAAACGCGCACAGTGTGCATTGATGTGTATCTGTCGTGGGGTACGCATCGAACTTACTCCAACGTCTTGAGAGTAAGGTGTCTAACAAGGATGCGTGATCCGGTGTTGATGGGTTTGCAACCCTCTTACTCAACGAGTCATTTATTAGGTTTACTCATCCTTTTACCATCGTGGGTTTTTAATTAGTGCATGCACGCCATGTAGTCAAAAGATAATATAACAAACCATATTGAGACATAAATAATATGTAGACAATAAAGTAAAGTGTGTCGCGGAGTTAGCTAGAAACCGTAACATTTTATTAATACTTGCAAGTTTTTTTAAAAGAAATAAAACATTTGTCTAAATGAAACAAAAATGTAAATACACGGATATTTATTGAGCACTTACTAAAGTGTGGGAGTGTCCATGTATTGGGTCGTAACCTTTCCTAAAGATAGCATCTCTTGAGATTGCAGATATTCCATGTGCGTTGTAGCTCACGGCCATCCATGTCACGCAGCTTGTACGCGCCTTGTCCTAGTGCTTCAATGACCTCATAGGGTCCTTCCCACTTTGGTCCAAGTTTACCTGTATCTTCTGCGTGGCTTGCATCATTAGCGCGATACACAAAGTCGCCTGGTCTGAATGAGGTGCTTCGAACTTTAGCATCGTAGTATCCCTTCATCTTTGACTTGGATTTTGCTTCACGTATATCTGCGCGCTCACGCCTTTCTTCCAATAGGTCAAAGTCTATTCGTCGTTCGTCGTCATTGGTCGCAACGTTGACTTCCGCGGTGCGGATAGTTGGCATTCCGATTTCAGCTGGTATGACAGCTTCTGTCCCGTAGACAAGGGAAAAAGGAGTGTCTCCATTGCTAACTTTGATTGTTGTGCGGTGCGCCCATAAGACATGTGACAATTCGTCCACCCATCTTCCTTTGTGTTTGTCCAGGCGCGCTTTAATTCCTTCACCTAGACTACGATTTGCGCGCTCAACTAAACCATTAGTTTGTGGGTGTTTAACTGATGCGAAGTGTTGTGTGATATTTAACTCTGCGCACCAGTCTTTGAACGGGTTATCACGAAATTGTTTTCCGTTGTCTGAGACAATCTCCCCAGGTAATCCAAAGCGGCATACAATACTTTCCCAAACAAAGCGTTTTACTTGATTACCTGTGATTGTCGCTACTGCTTTTGCTTCAATCCACTTAGTGAAGTAGTCTATTGCGACAATAAGGAATTTCAGTCCTCCCGCTGCGACAGGGAAGGGACCCGCAATGTCAATACCCCACTTATAAAATGGCCATGGAGAAGTGATAGGTGTTAGCTCTTGATGTGGTCTGCACGGGATGGGTCTACGAACTTGGTAGTCGTTGCATTTCTTTATCACCTCGCGCGCATCACGATGCATAGTAGGCCAGTAGTATCCTGAGCGCAATGCGCGTGCTACGACGGACCGTGGTCCTGAATGCATACTGCATGAACCAGCGTGGATCTCTCGGAGTACGTAATCCGCCTGAAGAGGTCCAACGCACCGAAGCCATGGTTGTAGGAATGAACACCGATATAGGATACCATCTCTGAGCTCGAACCTCTGCGCTGTGCGCCGTATTCGTCGAGCGTCCTTCTGCTCATCGGGCAGTTTGCCCTTACTTATGAATTCGATGATAGGGGTCATCCATGTAGGATCCTGCTCATCTATAACCGTAGATATTTCCATCTCCGAGATGGATTTGTTCTTTAGGATCTCCACAAAAACTTGTTTTGACAGGTGCGCAAAGCTAGTGGATGCGATTTTGCTTAGCGCATCCGCTTTCTTATTTTCACCTCTAGGAACTTGCTTGATGGTAAACCTGTCAAAACCTTGTATTAGTGATTTGGTCTTGTCGAGGTATTGGACCATGTTGTCCTCTTTAGCCACATATTCGCCCAACACATGGTTGGCTACTAATCGGGAGTCCACATTTGCTTCTAGGTTACGTACACCCATTCGATTTGCAATGCGTAATCCGGCGATTAGGGCTTCATATTCTGCCTCGTTGTTCGTGGCTGTGAATTCAAAACGCAGTGCGTAAGTGAATTCCATTCCTTCTGGATTAGTGAGGATAAGGCCAGCGCCCGACCCGTCTACGCATGAAGATCCATTGGTGAACAGGACCCATGGTTCTTGTAATTCTACCTTGCTCGGTGGAGGTGCGTCATCGGTATCTGGTTTTTCGATGATGAAGTCTGCTAGTATTTGCCCTTTAACTGCAGTGCGTGGTCTATAAGAGATGTTATACTCCCCTAGCAGTACACTCCATTTTTGCAATCGCCCCGATGCGTCAGGTTTAGAGATAACTTGCTTGATTGGCTGATCTGTGATCACCGCTATTGGGTGCGCTTGAAAGTATCTACGCAGTCTTTTGGCGGCGAATACCAATGCCAAGACCAATTTTTCCATTAGGCTATAGTTAATCTCTGTCTTCTTGATCGCCTTGTTTACGAAATATACCAGTGTTTGTACAGAATTCCTATCTGTCAGTAGCACTGCGCTGACCGCTCCATGAGTCGCAGATAATGATGAAGCGAAAAGTGTACCGCTTTTAGGGGGTCATTTAAGCCCTAAATCATATTTATTTGATCAAATATTGCCCTAAATCGTTCCTTTTGTCATTTTAGGTACTTTGGAGAAGAAATCTGGAAAAGGAAGCATTTTGGACGTTTTTGGAGCATAAAAGTGAAGAAAACGACAAAGTCTCAAAATAGGCTAGAAAAGTACCTTTGACGGCGTCAGATATTGTTCCAGACGGCGTCATGGCTTGGCAAAAGAGGTGGACATGAAAAATACACATGATAAGCCAGAGAATTTTGCAATGAATTTCTGAAGGCGTCACCCTTTAAAGTGATCAAGGCCATCACGGTTTAACTTAACGAGAGACGGCGTGAAGCCCATTTCTGACGGCGTCAAGCCTTGATAAGCCAGAGCGGATTTTGGAGCACTAAAGAGGGACGGCGTCAAGAAGGCCATCCGGGAACCCTAGACACGGCGAGGTGACGGCGTCAAGATCTACAACGTGACACCGTCAGATACTAAGTTCTATATATAGTTTTGCAATTTTATGTCATTAGTGTGCAACTTTGTGAGGAGAAACTCTAAGACGAATTTCTGCCATTTTTAAGGGTTTTCATACCCTTGGATCTCCCATGTTTAATTGAAGATAAGTATTCATTTAATCAATCAATATGTCTATGTGTTGTTTGATTATATCTTGTTCTTGTCTTTTAATTAACATGCTAGGCTAGATTTATCTTGTGTTTGCTTAGATCTAATGAAACCTAACTATTGATTATTAGTTATTAGTGTGTTATTAATTGTATTGGATGATTGTTTATCGATGTTAGGCTTAAGAAAACTGGCTAACTTCCTATTCGGTAACTTGCTTGAACGTCTTAAGAAACATGAACCAATGCGTACTAGGTTTTTATTGTTGTATTTAATGCATGAGCGAATTCTAGTGATCCCATGTTAGGAGCTTCTTAGCCGGCTCGACATAGGAGTGAAGTAGGAGCTTGTAGAGTTGGGGAAGTACGTACGCCACCCCACGATTGGTATTAAGGAATACACCCGTCATCAACGCAATTAATACACACTAATCAACTGGTAAAAGATAGTTAGGGAGTAAGGAAATCTAAGTAAACACATTTCTCTCCATATAAGTTTCACAACCTTTTCATTTTCAGTTATTTTATTTTATTTGCATTTGTAGTTATTTGGGTTAGTTGACTAGCAACTAATTCCGCCCACTCCTTCAAAACCGAGATTTTACTTGCTTTCATAAAAAACATAAAAATACAAAAAGAATCTTCCCTCACCCTTAGACCTATTAGAGTAGTTTTTCAATCCTAACGACACTATTCCCTGTGGAGAACGATCAATCCCCCGTACTTACCACTACACTATACTACATCGGTCAGGTACACTGCCTGGTGGGGTTGTAAGCCTCTTGAGATCCCTCGAGAGGTAAAACCTGTTGTAAGGTCGCAAAACCACGCATCAAGTTTTTGGCGCCGCTGCCGGGGAATAGTTATTGTTTAGGTTGAAATTTCTTTTTATTAGGTCTACTCATTAGATTCCTATCTTAGTGAGATTTTTATTTTCTTTTTATTAGCTTTCTTGTAGTCTATCTTTTTCTTTGTGCCCTTTGTTTGTAAAACCATTTTCATTTGTCACTATGGCGGATGAAACTCCATTTAGATCATTGACAATAGAGGAACAACTATATTTCACTAATAGATTTGCTTCCTATCATTCCAATGAATTTTTGTGTGCTCTTAGTGATTTCCAAGAGGAGTTGGGGGTAAAGTTAGATGGGTTTAATGAATTCTATGCATGTGTGATTTCTATTAGACGATCATTATCAGGATCAATTCCTTTTAGTAAGACCCTTTGGATGAATTTTGAGGAAAGCTTCCTAACCATGACCCATAAGTGGAACGAATTAGTGGATTTGTATGAGCAAAAAGACCTAGTTTCTAAGAACATGGACTTAGAGTCAAACCAAGATTCTGAGACGGTTAGAGTTGAGCCACCTAGCTGCATGTCATGGTTAGGCACTACCATAATACAGGGTGAACACTTAGGTGATCTTGATGTGATGGAGGATCTAGCCGAGCATGATCACATTGATCAAAAAGACCTAGGTTTTATGATCGATGACGATGAATCTCAAGAAACACATGATGAATTTTTTAGGCAATTTGAATATAGCAGTCAGAATATTGAGGATGATCCTTATGATTCGGACATAGAAGTTGAGATGCCTAGAGAAGCACTTGAGATACTTGGGAAAATGTTAGGGTTAGATCCTACTAAAACACATGATGAGGATATAGGTGATCTTGACATAAGGAATGATGAGGTAAGTAACATAAGCCCACCAAGTACCCCACAAGTCCTACCATCATTTGAGGCACCCACACCGCCCGTGACTTACCCGGAAGAAGTAGAAGAGACTTTAGGAATCCCGATGGAGGTAGAACCTTTGAACCAAACACAACTAGAGGATATAGGTTTGAATGCTTATAGTGATCACAACCTTACTCTTAGTTCTAGGGGATTTCCTATTTTTGATGAACCGGAGCCTCAACCAAAACCGTTACCTAATCATCCATCCTTAGATGTGAATTTAGGAATTAAAAAAGGTCCCGATCCACCAATCAAACCATGTAGTCCGGGTAATGTTAAGATTAAGGTAGTAGACTCTAGGCCATGTGGAGTGGAAGCTAATATAGGAGTGAACCATGACCTTACATACTTACATCACCCATTCATGATTGATCACAAGAAACATTATGGGTTTAAACTGGGTTTATTAGGTCAAGGTGGATTCCCAAATAGGAATCTCTCGAAGTTGATAGAAGATGATCCCTTTTTAGAGAGAAAACTTTAATTCACCCATTGACCAAAGTGAACTAGGTAAGGTTATGATGAAAGGAGCACACCCCTTTGAGTATATAATTCATCCACCACTCTTTCCTCACGCGGCATACTTCCACCAAGATGGTGTGTATCGCTACTATCACCCGCACTTAATCCTAAGTATAGGAAAAACCTCTCCTTTATCCGTTAAATAAGGGTAGAGTCAGGCTCGTGACTCGAAAAAAACAAGCGCTTCTTGGGAGGCAACCCAAGCTTTATTTGCTTTGTGTGTTTATTTATTTGTTTGTTTGATTTTATTTGCTTCCGTATGTATGTTTAATTTTTATTATTATTGATTCATGTTCAAAACCAAATTGTGAAAATGCTTTATCTTGTTTTTAACTTCGTCTTAACTACATATAAAGGTATTTTGCAAAAGATAAGTGTAAGGGAAATCCAAATCGGTTTATTAGAACAAATGAACATGAATCGTAACAATAATAAATTAACATACATATTAGTAATTGTTTGAGTCAAATGCTTGTATCGAGTCATAATGATGTTTTGCAGGAATTCCAGGAAGTAAGGTATAGGTTTTTCCAGAAATTTTCCGAAAACTTAACATGAGAATTCTGTCAGATCATTTCTGACGGCGTCAGGCATTACAACCTGACGGCGTCAGGTTTTAATTTTCTGAAATTTTTGAAAGTTTTGTTTTTCTACCGGAATCATAAAAAGTTTTTATTAAATCTCTAACTTATAAACTCCAGGAATCTGCAAAATGATCATTCCACAAGCATTATATCCTTATATAGATTTATCCCTCCGATGTTATGCAGGTTTTCGTGTTTGTTTTCTCAGGTTTAACAGGTTATTTTGGACAAGGAGATGTATGTGGAATCTAGCTTTTGGCGATGCATTAGTCTTGAAGCTTCAACATTACCTTGGAAGAAGATCTAACCATGTTACCTCTTTATCCACCAAACGAATCAGGGGAGTATTTGATTTCATTCTTTTACCTTATTTACTTTTACATCTTGTTATTTGAACGTTGGGGACAATGTTCATCTTAAGTGTAAGGGGGGGGGGGGGTAAAGTACGATACTTTAGAGAATGCTATTACGCTTGATTTTCGTTTGTTTAATGGTAGATGTGTAATAAAACTGAGAGAAATACCTGTTAAGGCAATTTTAGTGCCAAATTTAAATTTTTTTACAACATATAGGAGTGAAACTTTGATCTTAATGAGCGTCTCATGGATAGGAAGTTATATGACTAGCACAAAACCGTACCACTAAATTTTTTTTCCACCCCCAAATATGTGAGGTTCGCCCCTAGAATTGGTAGGAAAAGCATTTATGCTATGATGTGTGTACCGGTAGCACTTAGATTCTAGAACTTGCGTTAGGACCATTCCGAGGCCACAAGTGAGACTACATTCGTGTAGTTAGATTTACTACATGATAAGAGGCATTAGGATTAACCCATTGTTTTACACCTGTGTTTTTGTTATAATTACATTGGCTACATTGGCCAAGTAATTCTCCCACACCCTTTGCGTTGTACTCATTTTTAGTACACGATACCCCTAGTACACCCCTCAGAGCCTATCTTTTCGTTTCGACCTTTAAGCATTTTACTTAAAGGAAGAATTTGTTTACACCCCACTTAAATGTACACCCAAATCGCCTTAGCCTACCTTGTATGCACTCATTTTTAGTGCATTATTGTGACAACATTTGTTTAAACCCTTAGTTAATTATCTAATTGATTACATGGTTGCTAAGTCGAGTCATATCCTTGTACATATTGTTTTGGGACGATTGGGACTTATGGGTAAAGTACTAATGTAATGGAGTAATGGGGAAGAACAACATTATTACCCCCATATGTGCTAAATATTTTAAAAAAGTACTCCAAGTGTTTCGATTATCTTAATTCGAGTCATTAGAATAGTTATTTGTAAAGTTATGTAAAAGTTCAAGTGTAAGGGGAATGCAACGCCCCTATGATGTATTATTTTGGATGGTAGGGCAAGAGTGTATGAAAAAAAAAAAAAAAAAAAAAAAAAAAAGACTACCATCCCGTTTCATTTTATGTTTATTTTATGTTTGTGTTATTTTGTTTTTAGCTTAAGTCGAGTCTAGTCTTGGCTTAGCAACGCCATATTGTACATGTAATTAATCAAGATCTTTAACTCGCCACCAGTAAAATATCCCTTATCCAACAAATCCGTGTTTATCATATCCCTACACCTCACGTTATAACCCATGTAAAAGCCCTCTTTGATAGTTTATCTTAGGTGCTTACGCCTAGTGGAGAAGGTTTTCGATCCTTTCCCAAGCCTATGGTAATCTATTTGCTATGACAGGTAGTGAGAGATATTATCCGTTTTCATTTATGAGATTTATTTTGATGACACCTGAGAGATGTGAGTATCTAAACACTACTTGTGAGGTGCTAGTTCGTAATCTCCGTGCTTATTATGATTAAAGTGGAACGATTATTTATTGTAATTACTTTTATATTAGCGTTAAATGACCCCTAACTTGTATTTTGATTAGAATAAAAGCGCATTTGCTTGAGGACAAGCAAATCTCAAGTGTAAGGGTATTTGATGAAGCGAAAAGTGTACAGCTTTTAGGGGGTCATTTAAGCCCTAAATCGTATTTATTTGATCAAATATTGCCCTAAATCGTTCCTTTTGTCATTTTAGGTACTTTAGAGAAAAAATCTGGAAAAGGAAGCATTTTGGACGTTTTTGGAGCATAAAAGTGAAGAAAACGACAAAGTCTCAAAATAGGCTAGAAAAGTACCTTTGACGGCGTCAGATATTGTTCCAGACGGCGTCATGGCTTGGCAAAAGAGGTGGACATGAAAAATACACATGATAAGCCAGAGAATTTTACAATGAATTTCTGAAGGCGTCACCCTTTAAAGTGATCAAGGCCATCACGGTTTAACTTAACGAGAGACGGCGTCAAGCCCATTTCTGACGGCGTCAAGCCTTGATAAGCCAGAGCGGATTTTGGAGCACTAAAGAGGGACGGCGTCAAGAAGGCCATCCGGGAACCCTAGACACGGCGAGGTGACGGCGTCAAGATCTACAACGTGACACCGTCAGATACTAAGTTCTATATATAGTTTTGCAATTTTATGTCATTAGTGTGCAACTTTGTGAGGAGAAACTCTAAGACCAATTTCTGCCATTTTTAAGGGTTTTCATACCCTTGGATCTCCCATGTTTAATTGAAGATAAGTATTCATTTAATCAATCAATATGTCTATGTGTTGTTTGATTATATCTTGTTCTTGTCTTTTAATTAACATGCTAGGCTAGATTTATCTTGTGTTTGCTTAGATCTAATGAAACCTAACTATTGATTATTAGTTATTAGTGTGTTATTAATTGTATTGGATGATTGTTTATCGATGTTAGGCTTAAGAAAACTGGCTAACTTCCTATTCGGTAACTTGCTTGAACGTCTTAAGAAACATGAACCAATGCGTACTAGGTTTTTATGGTTGTATTTAATGCATGAGCGAATTCTAGTGATCCCATGTTAGGAGCTTCTTAGCCGGCTCGACATAGGAGTGAAGTAGGAGCTTGTAGAGTTGGGGAAGTACGTACGCCACCCCACGATTGGTATTAAGGAATACACCCGTCATCCACGCAATTAATACACACTAATCAACCGGTAAAAGATAGTTAGGGAGTAAGGAAATCTAAGTAAACACATTTCTCTCCATATAAGTTTCACGACCTTTTCATTTTCAGTTATTTTATTTTATTTGCATTTGTAGTTATTTGGGTTAGTTGACTAGCAACTAATTCCGCCCACTCCTTCAAAACCGAGATTTTACTTGCTTTCATAAAAACATAAAAATACAAAAAGAATCTTCCCTCACCCTTAGACCTATTAGAGTAGTTTTTCAATCCTAACGACACTATTCCCTGTGGAGAACGATCAATCCCCCGTACTTACCACTACACTATACTACATCGGTCAGGTACACTGCCTGGTGGGGTTGTAAGCCTCTTGAGATCCCTCGAGAGGTAAAACCTGTTGTAAGGTCGCAAAACCACGCATCAGATAAGTAGACGATTAACTCCTCCCCTGGTCGGGGTGCAACTAGCTTAGGAAGCGCTGCTATATGTTGCTTAAGCTGTGTGAAAGCTTCTTCCGCTTTCGCAGTCCAACGAAAGTCTCCCTTTTTGGTACACTTCTTGAGTGTTTTAAATAAAGGAAGTGACTTATCCGCTGATTTTGACAGGAATCTGTTCAAACCGGCTAGCTTTCCATTTAGAGATTGAACTTCCTTCAACGTGCGCGGTGAAGGAAGTTGGATGACAGCCTCCGTTTTTTCTGGGCATGGCTTAATGCCATCTGGTTCTATCAAATATCCTAGGAACATGCCCTCTATAGCGCCAAAAGTGCATTTCTTAGGATTCAACTTCATGTTGATACTTCGTAGTGTTCTAAATGTTTCTTCAATATCGCGCACCACTTCATCTTCAGTATGGCTTTTTATAACAAGTTCGTCCACATAGACCTCTAGGTTGCGGCCTACTTGCTTTTCAAATGCATTATCTACCAGTCGCTGGTAGGTGGCGCCCGCATTCTTCTGGCCAAAAGGCATCTTCGTATAACAAAAGACGCCTTGGCTTGTGTGGAAGGCTGTTTTTTCCTTGTCTTCCTTAGCCATTTGGATTTGGTGGTACCCTTTGTATGCATCTAGGAAACATATAAAGGGATATCCGCACAAAGATTCCACCTTCCAGTCTATCTCTGGTAGTGGGTAGCAGTCCTGTGGACATGCTTTGTTAAGGTCAGTGAAATCTACACACATCCGCCAGCTACCATCGCTCTTCTTGACCATTACTGGATTGGAGAGCCAGTCATGGTAATAGACTTCTCGCATGATGCCAGCGTCCACAAGTTTGTGTACTTCTTCCAGAATGGCTTTTGCGCGCTCTGGAGCCTGGCCGCGCTTTTTCTGCCTTACTGGGGAATATCCTTGTCGGATTTTTAGCTTGTGTTCTGCAATCGAGCGTGGCACACCAGTCATGTGCTTTGGTTCCCATGCGAAGATATCCAGATTCCTTTGTAAGAGCGCGCACACGGCCGCTCTGCCTTTGTCAGACAACGATCCTCCAATCGACACTTCTTGCTCCGGGTATTCAGGGTGAATCGCAACCTTTAGGTTTGGTACTTTAGCTGCGCTCTGTTCTGGGATGTGCGTCGTTTCACATGTAATCGTGTTGCACTCTTCTGGTGGCGCAGCGCTGTTGTAAATGGTGACAATGCCGCCTTCTACTGGGAATTTGAGCATCCCATGTGCTGTGGATGGTACCGCGCGCATCGCTGAGATTCCTGGCCTTCCAATAATGCCATTATATGGCGAATGAGATCTGATCACCATGAAGTTCATCCAGGCTGTCGTGGAGTGTTCCTTATTACCAACAGTGACTAGTAGTCGCAGTTGTCCCATGGGCCATATCTTTTCTCCTGTAAAGCCAGTAAGCGCGGTCGTGGCTGGGCTTAACTGTCTTTGTATCTCAGGGCGCAGTCTCTTGAAACAATGCTCATACATTATATCCGCTGATGCCCCTCCATCAACATACATGCGGTGGATATCGTGACCCCCCGCATTTATCTCAATGGTGAGTGGTTCTGCCACTGCGTTGTCCGCAGTCAAAGTGGTGAAAGAGATTTTGCTTCCATGGGAAAATTTCTGGCTGACCTTTTGCCTAGTCTTTCGCTGCCATGATTGGATCATGTAGATAGTGTCAGCTTTTTCCTTAGGCGCTTCTTTTTTGCCTCCGGTTTTCTGCTTGTCTTTCCCATCCTTAATATTTTTAACGAGATGATCCAATCTGCCTTCTTTTACTAGTTTCTCAATTAGTTGGCCCAATTGGACACACTCATTAGTGGTATGGCCCTTCTGTGCATGATATTCGCAGTATCCGTTCCCTACGCGCCGATCTTCAGGGGTGCGCATAGGTGGGGGTCTTGGAAAGTTCGCACCTTCCGTCGCGAATATCTCCTTTGGAGTTTTAGTTAGTGGGGTGTACTTGTCGTTTCCCCGTCCGCCCCCTTGACTGCGATAGCTTTTGTTACGATTGCCACTCTGGTCATTGGATTGTCTCCTTGGCTCTTCTTGTGACCTATGGTTCGAGTAGCCTTTCTTGCTATCCGCAGCGGCTGCTTCTCCTTGGACGAAGGACCTCGTGCGCTTCATGAGCTCGTCGAAGGTTTGGGGAACCCTATCGTTTAATTTTTTAATCAGATCTGGGTTATTGATCCCGTTCATAAACCCCGATATCTTTAGTATTTCTGGGCACGCCTTGACCTGTATGCATTCGTCCTTATAGCGCTCCATGAAAGCGCTTGTGGATTCCCCTTGGCGCTGTTTTACCCTAGCGAGCTCGACAGGGTTTTTGGCGCACTTCTTCCTCTGAGTAAAGTTTAAACGAAACGCCTTTCGCAACTCTTCAAACCCACCGATGCTTCTGCGTGGAAGCTTACTGAACCAGTTGCGCGCATTCCCTACTAATGTAGAGTTAAACATGTGGCACCACACAGGTTGTGGCCAATTTTCGATAGTGGCTGCTGATTCGAAAATTTTTAGGTGATCATCAGGATCACCTGTCCCATCATATGTTTTGACATTAGCAGGCATGCGCCTTCTCTTATTTTCTGAAAAATCGCTGATGCGCCTAGTGAACGCATCAACTTTTTGGCGACGCCAGGGACGAGACATGTCTTCGTCTTCTTGGTCGCGGTATTTTCCCCTTGATTTCCAGTGTCCGGTTTCTTTGTCCTCGTTGTCCGAGGAGTCATTTGAGGATGAGCTTACTCTTTTGCCACGCTTGCGCCGACTATCATCGGAATCCGAGCTTGCTCCTCTGCGGCGCTTGCGCCGACTATCCTCAGAGTCAGAGCTTGAAGGGCTTTCGCTTGGGGAGCACCGTCGCCCAAGCCTATCATGAACCCTGCGACTACCAAGCCTAGTGTGGACATTGGCGCGCCGTTCCCCATCTTCATGCTCCTCCAGATACTGAAAGTCGGCTGCTTCGTGATCCACAACCTTCCTTCCAATCCTAGTAAACACTGGGTGTTTGCGGCTATCCTTCTAGCGTCTTTCCTTTCGGTAGCGCGGTGGGGATGCCTCATGTTCAGGGTCGAAGTTGACCCTGGCGTGTAGACTTTGGCTTGACCTCTTTTTCGCCTCCTCTCGCATAAGCGCAGCCAAGGCTTCGTAGTTTTGAGATACGAAATCACTTGGCGCTAGTTCAGGCGTGACTCCTTCTAGCGCGAGGGAGTCTGTTTCCAAAACAAGATCCTTGTTTCGGATAGGCGCATTTGGTGGCTCAGTGAAGTTTACTTCTGGCATGGTGAGAGGAGTGCGCTGTAGGTCTACCGCGCTAGTACTTTTTGTAGTAGCATTGGTAGTCATAGTGAGTGGTTCTACTGAAGTGAAGAGCAGATCTGAGTACGATCCTAAGCTTCTGGGCGCACTGGTTGTCCCAGAGGCCTGCTTAGAGGCCGCATCAGTTTGCTGTTTCTTCCCTAGTAGGTCGTCATGCGTTTTCTTCGTATGCGGAGTCCGCTGATTTCCGTGCTTTGTCATTCTAGTTCTTAGCAAAGTTCTTAGTGTGGGGTCCCACGGATGGCGCCACTTGTTGATACAAAAGTTGGGTGTTCTTTGATTCCGTACCAATCAGATCTTAATGCTTGAGACCTGCGCACTAAGAAAACAAAAAGACACCGTTAGGCTTATCGTGGGATTGTCTCCCACGATTATCCTCCGGCGTGAGAGTAAGTAATCGGTTTTTAGGGTTTAGTTGAAGAGTTAGGGTTTGTAAATCGTACCTTTGTGAGGGCTGAGGTGCCCTCTATATATGGACACGAAATCCTTGTTGGTTTCGTGTTCCCCAATCTTCGGTCTATCCCGCGTAGGGCGGTTAATTGATATATATCCCATAAATAGAAGATATACTATCAAAACCATAAATAACGTTGGGTTTGGGCCATCGTAAGCCCAAACCGTTATCGCAATAGCCCATATCGTGATGGACTGGAGTCCATTCGTGATGGACTTGAGTATGGGTCGGGTTCGTGACCCGAATACGGACCATACGTCATCAGTGTAAACCACTCCTAAACTTCTTATGATTAGTTTATGATGATTGGTGAGTGAGGTGCTCCTCATACTCTGAATTAGGCCACTATTTATAGGTGTAGGAGCAGCCCTAGGACGTGCCTGGTGAGTAATGATAGGCAAGTGATCGACCTTATCATTGATGTATCTCATTAATGAAGAAGTATAACTGACAGGGAAAGTACGCCGCTCATTGGCATAAAACCGGCGGGCTTCACTTCACGTATCCAACGCTCTTTAAGTATAAAACCGGTGTACTTCAGTTTTGACTCGTAAGTACATAGTTGAACAATGGCGCCCGTAAGCGGCGTTCTTTCTTTATAAGGTCGGCGTGCTTTTGCCAAACCATGTGTCATTTCTCTTTAAGTCTTTTGAGTCATTAGTTTCTCATCTTTATCGTGTCTTTCCTTAGATCATTAGCCCTGCATGTTTATTCATATATTAAGTACCAAAAGTTCTATAAATAAGAGTAATTAGCTATATAATTTACATAATATCGAGGGTATAAACATGTATAATACGAGACTCATCAGGCCCTCTGCTTCTCTTATGTTAATTCAGTGTAAGAATGACCACAAAGAGTTGGAAAATTCAAAGTTACGAGCTGTGTTAACAGAGTTTGAGGATGTATTTGAAATGCCACCAACATTGCCACCACAAAGAAGTTTTGATCACAAAATATCTTTGACAGATAATGAAGCAACTGTTAATATCAGACCCTATAGATATCCTCCAGCTCAGAAGGATGTGATTGAACATATGATTAAAGAGTTACTAGAATCAAGGGTAATAAGGTCTAGTAACAACCCATTCTCTTCTCCAATAGTCATGGTTAAGAAAAAAGATGGCTCATGGAGAATGTGTATAGACTACAGAAAATTAAACAAGCTCATAGTGTGTAACACCCCCAAAATCTGGTTTAGCGGAAGCATACATGTTTGGGTGCTACTAAATTGGTATCACAACACAAGGAACAAAGAACGGTTTTACCTCAACCGTTTAAAATAGATTTCATATTCAAAAATGATTTGTTTACAACATTTCAAAAATGGTGCGGAAATATAAGCCCATAAAAGATTTCAAGTGGTCCCAATTATATCAGAGTCTTCTATGACCATGCCATGCCATGCCAAAAGCCTTCACCACAAGATTATCGCCTTAAACCTGAAAATACATGCTAAAAGGGTCAACACGAGGTTGGTAAGTTCATAGATTTATGATAAAACAGTAATGATGATATGAATTTAATAAAAGTTTTGTGAGCACTGAATTGCTCAAAATGTTATGGTAACAAAGTTTAATGCATGCTTTTGTGAGCATTGTGTTGCTCAAAATGTTATGATAATAAAATTTAATGAATGTTTGCTCAAAATTTGTGATGTGGACCATGGGTAGGGTATGTGTCTCAAAATAAAATAGACTATTACGCTAGCTCTAAGTTCATGTCACCGAAGCTCGACCGTTCAGTGCGCTAAATCCTAGCACATACATAATAATAATGGGGCCCATAGTGAGTGCTTAACCCGATTCACTCGTAATCCGACTTAATATACGCCCGCATTGACCCTTCTGGCCAACCGAACGGGGGAGTCACCCCAATAGATCTATTTATATTAATCGCGCTCCCTAACCGGAATTAACGGTGCATGAAGGTGGGCATAGTAATGGGTTCTAGAGGCTTAGGCTAACTACGCAATAGTTTGGTAAAATAGTGTTGGTCCATAAAATAGTTTTATATGTTTCTTGCCCCAAGTTTTATAAAACAAGTATAGGTTAATTGGGGTTATAACTCACATGCATAATGGTCAATTACATAACACCTTCAAACAATCAAATAATTTTAGATAAAAACAAGTTATGCATGCATTTAGTTTAAAAACGAGCATGTATTCTCCCCCAAATATTTATTAAAACAGGTAAAAGGTATGGGCCATGAACTCACATTGGCTTGCAGCAATGCAAAAACATCACAACAATCACATCTGGCATCAAGGGCAACGATATCGAGGGTATGGGCACAATGGTGCCGGATCGGTACAACCTAATATATATATATATATATATATATATATATATATATATATATATATATATATATATATATATATATATATATATATATATATATATGTATATATATCTCAGAATACGCCTCGAAGAATAAAGAGTTTTGAAAGGACGAGATTTTTAGTTTTCGTGGATTACTCGTATTAAAGTTTATAAAAAGTTTAGTGTTTAAGTTTTGTGTGGTGGTAAGATCATAGACTCAAGAATACTCACGCCAAAAAGGAATAGGAAATCGACACAGTCAAGAGAAGTACGGACGGGAATTTGAGTCGAGAAAGGAATGACAAACGAAGACAAAGAAGATAATGACAAAGGAAAATGTCGACAAAATAAGTTAGTTAATATGTTTCGGTGTTTACCCAATAATCCCAAATAGTTTTGAAATAATTAATATAGTTTTTGGAAAGGTAATTTAAGTTCTAAAAGGAGACCTAAATTAGTATACTAAATAATAAATGTTTTTCATGTTAATAAAACTACAAGTTCCGATTATTGTCGGGTTTTATAGAATAAAAAGGTTTTTGAAATATAAAGTATAGGTTGAGGAGATTTATAAATAATGTCGCGTCCATTTATATAATTTTCAAAAGTTGTCGTGATTTTAATAAAAACTCAGTTTCCTCAAAACAATGTTTCCCGACAAGTTTTTAATAAGAACAATTGAAAATTAATCTTACTTTTTAGAATATCTATTAGTTGTCTAGTCTGAAATGTCCAATTAGTCCGTTATAGTTAATTTGTCCATTGATGTTATTCGGTATTTAATTATCCGGTTAGTTAAGTTTAATAACTAGTTTTAGATGTGTTAAATGTGTTTATTAGTTGTCGGGTTTCATGACTCGTTAGTAGTACATTTTAGTTGCTTGGAGTCCATTTCCCAAATATTAGTATTTACACTTACTGTCAAACTTAATATACCTTATCCCAAGTCTTTTAAAAATTGGAGTAACTCTTTTACTTGTGCTTGGGTTCATAACCCTTTTTTCAATAACATGTTTATTTTAAATGACACCATGGGCTTGAGGCCCATGGATTTGACATTCCAAGTGCAAGATTTGATAACCCAACACAAACCCAAATTATAACTTATTCAATTTTAGTCCAACCCAACAGATTATTTTAACCCAATGTGTCCAATATACTTATAATCCCAAATGCACCTTAAATTTAATACAACTCCCACAGTTTCAAATGCAAGTTCATATATATATTCCATGCTGTATTTTCCCAGTAAAAATAACGCACCCTTTGTAATATATATATATCCCCTTTTTCTCTTTCGTTATAACAATAACAAACCGAAAATGAGACACAAAAGATCAACACACCCTCTTGGGGTTTAACGAACCGAGAACAATGAAACCCGGGTGAGAACTATGACAACATTCAAAGAAAGAAACAAGCTACTAGGAATCTAACTTAGTAGCCAAAATCAAGATAACCCAGCTCTATTCTCTAATACGTAAGAATCCAATTCGCATCCAAGACCACAATGATGCATCCGAGACCTAAGTAACGCAACCGAGGCTAGAATGGTGCATCCGAGACCAAATTGGTCTCGGCTTAACCCAAGATCACATCAAACCAAACTATATAATCAACACACTAATCCGAATATTTAAGAAATTCAGGATCAAATCCGAGGCCAAACCATGACCCAGATTTGTCTGACCCAAATTCTGAACGGGTTTATACCCGACCCGAGAATCATACCAACACCATTTCCATTTATGATCACCACACAAAAACAGTTTTAAAGAAACTGTTTTAAAATCTATTATAAATCACAATCTTTTCAATGCTATGTTGTTATTCCGGATTTTTAACCACGAAAACATAATAACAATAGGATTAAATCGATTGAGAACGAGATGAGTTAAACGATTATCATAGCAAAAATAACGGGGAGATGACAGAGAGACGAGAGATAGGGAGATGGCGAGGCGAGTAGCAACACATAAACCATAACCCATAAGCAGAAACGAAATCCTAATCGACCCCATTTTTTTCAACCCATAACAAACAAATCAATCAAACAGACCCTTAGTCTTTTCGGTTTCTTGGTGTGGGTGGTGGATGTGGTGGCATGGTGGCGGTTGGTTGGAGCGATTTGCAGCGGCGGCTGCTGAAACCTTAGGGGAGAAGTGTGAGTATGTAATGAGATTGGGATGTATGTGCCTCATTCTTGCTGCTACAACCACAATATAAAGAAGGAAAAGAGTAATCTTTGACCATGGATTTCTTGGTGGATTCCCGTGAAGAGACGAGTTTGGCTAAGATCCCTATCAGCTTCCCTCCCCCAAGGACGTCTCATGATATATGTTTAGGAAGAAGAGACTAGAGACAAAAGAAAAAGAGAGAGCGAGGTTGATGGTGAAAGGTCGATGATGCTATCGAGAGAGTCAGGGGGATACAGAGAAAAGGAATTAAAAAAAATGTAGAAGAAGATAAGAAAGTAGCGGGAGGTAGGATTTATTTATTGGATGGTTGGATTAGATTTTATTATTACCCCATGTATCTCGTGTCCCGTTAAACTAAATGTGATCCTTAGGTTTGGTAAAAATACAGGAAATATATTCTGGAAACATTTTATAAAAATAGCTTGAAAACTATAAAATTTAACCGTTACTAATATGCTACAGTATGTGAAAGAATTTTTCCGAAATAGCTAAATATGTTCAAAAATGTTCAATTAAATTGTCAAGTAAAAATAATTAAATTTTTATTATTAAAATAATGGTTGGAAATTTACGGGTGGTTGGAAGTTCCCAATTCCTGTTATAGAAGAGCTTATTCATGAGTTGCAGGGTGCTCAAGTGTTTTCTAAGCTGGATCTGAGGTCTGGGTACCATCATATAAGAATACATGAGGCAGATGTGTACAAAAAAACTTTTAAATCCCATGATGGTCACTATGAGTTTGTGGTCATGTCTTTTGGACTCACAAATGCACCATCAACATTTCAGGCATTGATGAATTCAGTGTTCAAACCTTTCCTGAGGAAATTTGTCTTAGTGTTTTTTGATGACATATTGGTATACAACCCTTCAATCTCAGAACATGTGCAGCATTTGAAATTGGTGTTGCATGTCATGAGAGGAAATTCTTTGTATGCCAAGAAGAGTAAATGTGTGTTTGGGACTGATAAGGTAGAGTATTTGGGGCATGTCATCTCTGGTCAAGATGTAGCTACTGATCCAAGCAAGATTCAAGCAATGCAACAGTGGCCTACTCCTATAAATATCAAACAATTGAGGGGATTTCTTGGGTTAACAGGGTACTATAGAAGATTTATCAGAGGTTATGCAGCTATCAGTCAACCATTGACTGCATTGCTCAAAAAGAATGCATTTTAGTGGTCACCACAAGCCCAAACAACCTTTTAAGAACTAAAAAAGGCCATGATTAATTCCCCTGTGCTAGCACTCCCCAACTTTGATGAAGAGTTTATCATTGAGACAGATGCTTCAGGATTTGGAATTGGTGTTGTTCACAACAAATGGTTCACCCAATAGCCTTTCTCAGTAAAACTTTAGCTCCCAAACATCAGTCCTTATCAACCTATGAGAAAGAACTTCTAGCAGTGGTGTTGGCCTTACAAAAGTGGAGAGGATACTTGTTCGATAGGCATTTCAAAATCAAGACTAATCACTTTAGCCTTAAATATGTGTTAGACCAAAGGCTTACTACTCCATTTCAGTCTAAGTGGTTGCCCAAGCTTCTTGGATTTGATTATGAAATTGAGTATAGAAAAGGGAAGGATAATGTTGCTGCTGATGCACTCTCTAGAATTAAAAGACAAGCAGAGTTGTTTAGCCTTTTGACTGGTGGTGCAACAAATGAATTAATGGAAGCAGTTATTGATACTTGGACAACTGATCCTGTTCTAAAAAAGGTTATGCAAGGACTTAAGCAGAATACCTTGGTCAATGGTAAGTTTGTGTGGCATAATGATCAACTCAAAAGGAAGGATTAATGGGTGGTAGGTCAAAATGAAGAATTGAGAAAGAAATTGATTGCTCATTTCCATGATTCAGCTGTGGGAGGGCATTCAAGGATACTTGCTACTACCAAGGGGCTTACTACCTATTTCTATTGGAAAGGATTGAGAAAGATGGTCAAACAGTGGGTGAGAAAATGTGATGTTTGCTAAAGGACTAAATCAGATCTATCTACATATCCAGGTTTGCTCCAACCTTTGCCAATCCCTTATCAAATTTGGCATGATATTTCTATGGATTTTGTTGAGTCCTTACATGTATCACAAGGCAAAAGTGCAGTTTTGGTAGTTGTGGATAGATTATCCAAACAAGCCCATTTCTTACCACTAGCTCACCATTATACTGCACCTCAAGTTGCTCAAGTGTTTGTGGATAACATTTACAAATTGCATGGTTTGCCTAAGACCATTGTTAGTGATAGAGATAAAAAATTTCATGAGCCTATTTTGGAAGTCACTGTTTGAAAATTTGCAAGTTCAGTTGAAGTTTTCATCAGCATACCATCCACAAACTGATGGTCAAACTGAAATTGTAAACAAGTGTTTGGAAGGTTATTTTAGGTGCATGATTGGTGAAAAACCAAAGGATTGGGTTAAGTGGCTGCCATTAGCTGATTATTGGTATAACACCAATTTTCACTCCTCTATAAACACTACCCCTTATGAAGTGGTGTATGGTCAACCACCACCATTACACATTCCATATATGGATAAAGATAGTCTAGTTGAAGCTATGGACAGAACTTTACAAGCCAGGGAGAACACTATTAAGCTACTCAAGTTCAATCTCAAGAAAGCCCAAGATAGAATGAAAAGTCAAGCTGATAAGAAAAGGTCTGAAAGGGTGTTTAAAGTTGGCGCATGGGTATATTTGAAGCTTCAACCATATAGGCAAACTACTCTCAGGCAAGGAAGGCAACACAAGCTTTCTTCTAAGTTCTTTGGCCCTTTCCAAATAATTGCTAAAATAGGTCAGGTTGCCTATAAGCTACAACTACCTTTATATGCTCAAGTACACTCAGTCTTCTATGTTTCTCAACTAAAGGCCTGCCATTTAGAATCTGCTAGTATGGGAGACTTTCCACAATGTAATCCAGAAGGTTTATTGGCTGCTACTCCTTTGAAGCTGCTTGAAAGGAAGATGGTTAAACAAGGCAACATAGCAGTAGTGTATGTACTAATTCAATGGAGCAATGGGACTGAAGATGATGCAACTTGAGAATCACTAGCAGACCTTACAAAACGATTTCCAGGCCTTGTTCAAGATCCTTGACGTCAAAGATTTTCTCAAGGAGGAAGGATTGTTACAAGTGCAAAAGTCAAACTACACAAAATTACCCATTTTAGATAGCATGTTACCTGCACGTGCTATAACCAACCCAAACCTCTTTTCCCACCAATTATCATTTGTATAAATTCTCATTCTCTTGTTGTAATCAGTAGTGTTTGATGTAATCACTTCCTTCTATTCTCTGTAAACAATTCATTAATCTAATAACAAATCATTTCACTTTCAATTACAAATTGTGTTCTTAATATCAGCAATTTCAATTGTTAGTTGAGCTCTATCTCCAATCTATTAATAGGATTCAGATAGTGGGTGTTTCATTCTATCATAAATCGAATCCACATAAGGTCTTTATTGTGACTGCTGTATACTTTATCGTTCACCTTTGAGGATACACTGAACTATGTTGTTGACCTTCGAAGTAAACACCTTTGCTGCAACAATAATGTCATTGTCATAAGATGAAGTTATAATCTGATTAGTTAATATAATTTGTAATCAAGTCAAAAACTTTTAACAATGATTTAATAAAAAATTCAATTTTATAGATTCAAGTTTTAAAAATTCTCAATTTTTATTATTTTATAAAATGTATAAATTTAAGAAATACATCATATCTTTTAGGCGCATCAACTAGAGCTTGATATTATGCAATTCATATGAGAATACGAATCTATTAGAAAGTGAGAAAGTTTAAAAAGTGTAAAAAGCCACTCATAATTTCACATGTGTCCCTCCAACTTATTTTATTCAAATAATCCGTCTAGGGGTAAAATGGTAATATAACCCATTGTTTCTTTTCACCCTCGAACCTAAAACGCATATAACTCACAAACGACAAATTTTTAGAAAAAAATCGATTTCACCACAATTTTTAAAATTTAGTTCTCTTTAATTTGGTATAAATCTTGTTAATTATTTCATTTTTTTTTTTTTTACATATTAATTTAGTCTTGATTTTCTTGATGTTTTTGCCATTTTCAACCATATTTTTTACATTCAAAATTGTCGAATCATAAAATATTTAAAAGACGAAAGTTGTAGACTTTGGTTCACTCTTTACCCAGAATTTTGAATCACTCGAATCTGATATCACATGAGTGAAATATCGCATGTTAAAGATGGTGTTGTAGTCATATTTGTTGCACATAAGGTGTTTGATAAAATGTCTAGCTTGGATCTTTAGTGTTAAAATTGCGTTAAATGCACTAATTTTTGTACCACAACGTATCATTTATCATTTTATTAATATAAGATTCAAAAAGTGATGTTTTTTAAACGTTAATTTTTTCAAAAAAAAAATGTACGTATTCTGTTTTCTTGTGTTTTTTACCATAAATTTGACCAATATTAAATTCGATTTAGAAAAATTGTAAAACATAAAAGTTATAGATTTTAGGTCAATCTTTACTCATGTTTTGTATTCATTCAAATCCAATGTCATATGAGTTAGATATCACACGTTAAAGATGATATTTTGTCCATTAGTTAATCTTATTCATCAGTTAGTATTGTTCATCAATTAGTGTTATTCATCAGTTAATCTTGTTCAAGTCTGATGAACTGATGAACAATATTAACTGATGAATAAGACAGACTTCTGTTCATCAAAACGAGATTTTGTTCATCAACTGTAACTGATGAACAAAAACAATAACTGACATGAGTAACTGATAAACAAAAACAACCTAATAATGAATAAACATATAACTGATGAACAAAAACAATAACTGACAATAACTGATGAAAAAAAACATGAAGGCAACCGACACTAACTGATGAACAAAAACACGTTGAAAAACAACCAACACTAACTAATGAACAAAACAACCTAATAATGAATAAAAATTGATGAACGATAACTGATGAACATACTTTTTGCTGAACAAAAGACATGTTGAAAAACAACCGAAACTAACTTATGAACAAAAACATATTGAAAAACAACCGACACTAACTAATGAACAAAACAACCTAATAATGAATAAAAACTGATGAACGATAACTGATGAACATATTTTTTGTTGAACAAAAACATGTTGGAAAACAACCGACACTAACTGATTAACAAAAATATGTTGAAAAACAACAAACACTAATTGATGAACAAAACAACCTAATAATGAATTAAAACTGATGAACGACAACTGATGAACATACTTTTGCAGAACAAAAAATATGATTAACAAAAACCGACATTAAGTGATAAAAAATAAAAAGAACATCACTTTTTGAATCTTACATTAATAAAATGATTAACGGTGCGTTGTTGTATAAAAATTAGTGCATTTAATTCAATTTTAACAATAAAAATATAAGCTAGACATTTCATCAAACACTTTGTGTGCACTAAATATGACTAAGACGTCATCTTTAACGTGCGACATCTCACTCATATCATATCGGATTTGAGTGATTCAAATATTTGGATAAAGAATGGCCAAAAAGCTACAACTTCCATGTTTAAGTTTTTTGCATAATTCGGCCTTTAAACTAGAAAAAATTAGAGTCGAAAATGCCGAAAATTTTAAGAAAATTAACACCCACATAAAAAGTCAAAAAAAAAAAAAGGGTTGCGATTCATATATCAAAATGTATACCAAATTAAAGAGAATTAAAATTTAAAAATTATGGTGAAATCGGTTTTTTGTAAAAGTTTGTCGTTTGAAAGTTATTTGCGTTTAAAGTTTGGGGTGAAATTAAAAAAATGGGTCAAATGACGACAATGTCCTTTGACTGAAAATTTAATAAAAAAGAGAGGGAGGAAATGTGGTAGACACTTGTCACATTGTGAGTGTTTTTCTAGCTTTTTTAATTTTTATTACTTTGCACAAGATCGCTACTTATTCATATGAAGCCAAACACTATTAATGTGCTATTATAGTTTCATCAATGTCTGGACATTTTATATATCATAGTAACTAGCTTATAGACCCGTGAAATTCACGGGATTTTAGAGGGTTTTTGTATCAAAAAATTAAGTACGTGAATAAAGTAATAAAGAACAATAAACGTAAACGCTATAAAATTTTGTTATAAAGGAATAATAAGTTATAATTGATGATATTAAAACATACAATGGTTATAAAGGAATAAACGTATTAAAATTTTTCATCCTATGAACCTTGCCTTGCAACACCCTTTGTTGACGGCACGTGCGCTTGATGGATATACTTTGGGAATTCCTCATAAAAATATCACTCGCCAACCGAAAACGGGCAAGAAGAACATAACGGTTACTATACGGGAATGGTTTGCCTATCGAATTCAAGACTGCCGAAATCAAGAGAATTTGTTTGTACGCCGAAAAGTTGTAGTAAACACTTAAGTTCCTCCCTTTGTATCATATCCAACCTACCATTCAGTAGCTCACATTAGCGTAACTGAATATGCAGGACGCTTGTTCTTAACACCAAATTTGTCTGGATTTGTTGGCGTACTGTTGTCATCCGTCTGAGATTCCAAATCCTGGACAAATGGAAACACATAGTTAGCACAGAAGAGGCATGTAACATTGCAAAATACAGATTATTACATTTTATAAGTAAGTAAACTCACAAATGGTGTGACAACGGGTAGTTTATCTTATTTCGGCTTCATTGTCAGCCTGCAAAAAAATATAATTGAATGTCTAAGCTAATGCACGTTCTAATCCTGAAGAAAATAAACAAATATGTTGGTAGAAATAAACTGATTGTCCCGTGCATAGCAAACAGACTTACTGTTTGTCAATTTGCTATACGGTGAAATCTGCTTTGATTCATTCTCAACTACATCATCACAGCTCACCTATAAATTATCAACATACTGCAGAAACAAAACCTAACATATTGCTACAAACTGTACAGGAAAAAAAAGAAAGAAGATTTCTTTAGGCTTCTCAACATTAAGCTTTCAACTACAATTAATGTAAAAAGTTGTTTGTATTACAACAAATAACACGTTAGCTAATAACTGATCTCACAAAAGTTTAGTATGGCAGTGTTATGTGACCATGTTTGATTTCACAAAAGTTTAAAATAGCAATGCTAATTGATCTCACAAATAGGTACTTAAAGAGCAGCCACAAGTGTCCATATTAACGTGATCAATAAACATATCATTTGTACATTTGTGCTCAAATATTGCACATGCACAAATTACCTACTACAGAACTCCTGTTCAAATGGTAGTTTAAATAGCTTGGGTGCAATCATCACAAATTCTCAAGATTTGATTTTCCTAAGTTTTACGAAAATTGAACACCTTATTATTTGTCACCCAACTTACCCATATTACAAACATTCATACCACATTAGCATCCGTTATTTCACAAAAAATATTAGTAATCTATTATATTCACTTTCAAACGGGGAAATTAACTTGACACTTACTGATTTGCTCGGATACATGTAGTCAGTCAAGACTGACTTCTTCGTCGGATACTTCTTCCATATTCCTCGGATACTCCCAAACAACCCTTCAAAGTAAAAAAATAAAGTAAGCAAAAAATTCTAGTAATCTATTATATTACGCTTCAAAGGGGGAAATTAACTTGACAGTTACTGATTTGCTCGGATACATGTTGTCAGTCATGCGTGGGTTTTGCAACCTTACAACAGGTTTTACCTCTCGAGGGATCTCAAGAGGCTTACAACCCCACCAGGCAGTGTACCTGACCGATGTAGTATAGTGTAGTGGTAAGTACGGGGGATTGATCGTTCTCCACAGGGAATAGTGTTCGTTAGGTGTGAAAGGCTACTCTAATTAGGTCTAAGGGTTGAGGAAGATTCTTTTTATGTTTTTATATTTTATGAAAGCAAGTAAAATCTCGGGTTTTGAAGGAGTGGGCGGAATTAGTTGCTAGTCAACTAACCCAAATTACTACAAATGCAAATAAAATAAAATAACAAAAATGAAAAGTGGTGAGAAACTTATGTGTAGAGAAATGTGTTTACTTAGATTTCCTTACTCCCTAACTATCTTTTACCGGTTAATTAGTGTGTATTAGTCGCGTGGATGACGGGTGTATTCCTTAATACCATTCGTGGGGTGGCGTACTTACTTCCCCAAACTCTACAAGCTCCTACTTCACTCCTATGTCGAGCCGGCTAGGAAGCTCCTAACATGGGATCACTAGAATTCGCTTGTGCATTAAATACAACCATAAAAACCTTTAGTACGCGTTTGGTTCATGTTTCTTAAGACGTTCAAGCAAGTTACCGAATAGGAAGTTAGCCAGTTTTCTTAAGCCTAACATAGATAAACAATCATCCAAAACAACTAACAACACACTAACAACCAATAATCAATAGCTAGGTTTCATTAGATCTAAGCAAACACAAGATAAAATTAGCCTAACATGTTAAACAAAAGACAAGCATAAGATAGAATCAAACAACACATAGACATATTGAATGATTAATTGATAACTTATCTTTCAATGAAACATGGAAGATCTCAGGGCAAAAAGCCCTGAAAAAGTAGCTAAAATCGTCTTAGGGTTTTATCCCAAAATTCCACACACTAAGCTCTCTCTTATGACAAAAAATTAGAAAACTATATATAGACTTTGACATCTGACGGCGTCACCTTATGCATTGTGACGCCGTCACCTCGCCGCTTTTAGGGTTCCCGGATGACCATCTTGACGCCGTCCCTCTTTAGCTCTACCAAAATCCATTCTGGCTTATCAAGGATTGACGCCGTCGGATCAAGAATGTGACGCCGTCCCCTTATGATTTAAGCCGTGACGCCCTTGATTTAGTTAAAGCGTGACGCCGTCAGAATTCTCATGCAAACTCACTGGCCCGTCATGAGTAAATTTCACATCCAACTTTTCTTGCCAAGGCATGACGCCGTCCCATGTTAATTGTGACGCCGTCAAGAGTAACTTTTAGCCGATTCTTGAGACTTTGCCGTTTTCTTCACTTTAATGCTCCAAAAACGTCCAAAATGCCTCCTTTTCCAGATTTCTCCTCAAAAGTACCTAAAATGACAAAAGGAACGATTTAGGGCAATATTTGATCAAATAAATACGATTTCGGGCTTAAATGACCCCTTAAAAGCGGTACACTTTTCGCCTCATCAAATACCCTTACACTTGAGATTTGCTTGTCCTCAAGCAAATGCGCTTTTATTCCAATCAAAATACAAGTTAGGGGTCATTTAATGCAAACATAAAAGTAATTACAACAAATAATCGTTCCACTTCAATCATAATAAGCACGGAGATTACATACTAGCACCTCACAAGTAGTGTTTAGATACTCACATCTCTCAAGTGTCATCAAAATAAATCTCATAAATGAAAACGGAAAATATCTCTCACTACCTGTCATAGCAAATAGATTACCATAGGCTTGGGAAAGGATCGAAAACCTCCTCCACTAGGCGTAAGCACCAAAGATAAACTATCAAAGAGGGCTTTTACATGGGTTATAATGTTAGGTGTAGGGAAAAGGAAAACACGGTTTTGTTGGATAAAGGATATTTTACTGGTGGCGAGTTAAAGATCTTGATCAATCACATGTACTATACAACGTTGCTAAGCCAAGACTAGACTCGATCTTAAGCTAATGAAAGAAAATAACAAAACATAAACATAAAATAAACATAAAATGAAACGGGATGGTAGTCCGTATGTTTTTTTCTATTTTTCTTTTTTTTTCTCATTTTTTTTGTATTTTTCTTGATTTTTTTTTTTTTTTTTTTTTTTTTTTTTTTTTTTTTTTTTTTTTTTGCATACACTTTTACCCTACCATCCAAAATAATACATCATAGGGGCGTTGCATCCCCTTACACTTGAACTTTTACATAACTTTACAAATAACTATTCTAATGACTCGAATTAAGATAATTGAAAAACTTGGAGTACTTTTAAAACATTTAGCACATATGGGGGTAATAAATGATGATCTTCCCCATTACTCCATTACACTAGTACTTTACCCATGAGTCCCAATCGTCCCAAAACAATATGTACAAGGATATGACTCGACTTAGCAACCATGTAATCAACTAGATAATTAACTTGGGTTTAAACAAATGTTGTCACAATAATGCACTAAAGATGAGTGCATACAAGGTAGGCTAAGGCGATTTGGGTGTACATTTAAGTGGGGTGTAACAAATTCTTCCTTTAAGTAAAATGCTTAAAGGTCGAAACGAAAAGATAGGCTCTGAGGGGTGTACTAGGGGTATCGTGTACTAAAAATGAGTACAACGCAAAGGGTGTGGGAGAATTACTTGACCAATGTAGCCAATGTAATTATAACAAAAACACAGGTGTAAAACAATGGGTTTATCCTAATGCCTCTTATCATGTAGTAAATCTAACTACACGAATGTAGTCTCACTTGTGGCCTTGGAATGGTCCTAACGCAAGTTCTAGAATCTAAGTGCTACCGGTACACACATCATAGCATAAATGCTTTTCCTACCAATTCTAGGGGCGAACCTCACATATTTGGGGGTGGAAAATTTTTTAGTGGTACGGTTTTTGTGCTAGTCATATAACTCCTATCCATGAGACGCTTATTAGAATCAAAGTTTCACTCCTATATGTTGTAAAAAATTTTAAATTTGGCACTAAAATTGCCCTAACAAGTATTTCTCTCAGTTTTATTACACATCTACCATCAAACAAACAAAAATCAAGCGCAATTGTATTCTCAAAAATCGTACTTTTACCCTCCCCTTACACTTAAGATGAACATTGTCCCCAATGTTCAAATAACAAGATGTAAAAGCATAAAGTAAAAGAATGAAATCAAATACTCCCCTGATTCGCTCGTTGGATAGTGAAATCACACGGTTAAATCTTCTTCCAAGGAGAATGTTGAAGCTCCATGACTAATGCATCGCCATAAGCTTGATTCCATAAACATCTCCTTGTCTAAAATAACCTGTTGAACCTGAGAAAACAAACTCGAAAACCTGCATAACATCGGCGGGATAAATCTATATATAAGGATATAATGCTTGTGGAATGATAATTTTGCAGATTCCTGGAGATTATAAGTTGGAGATTTTAATAAAAACTTTTTATGAAAACAAAATTTTCAAAAATTTCTGGAAATTAAATCTGACGCCGTCAGGTTATAACTCCTGACGCCGTCAGAAATGACCTGACAAAAATTTTCATTTTAAGTTTCCGGAAAATTTCTGGAAAAACCTTTACCTTACTTCCTGGAAATCCTGCAAAACATCATTATGACTCGATACAAGCATTTGACTCAAACAAATACGAATATGTATGCTAACTTATTATTATTACGATTCATGTTCATTTGTGTTCTAATAAACCGATTTAGATTTCCCTTACACTTATCTTTTGCAAAATACCTTTATATGTAGTTAAGACGAAGTTAAAAACAAAATAAAGCATTTTCACAATTTAGTTTTGAACATGAATCAATAATGATAAAAATTAAACACACATACGGAAACAAATAAAAACAAACAAACAAACAAATAAACACACAAAGCAAATAAATAAAGCAAGTAAAGCATGGGCTGCCTCCCAAGAGCGCTTGTTTTTGTTCGAGTCACGAGCCTGACTCTACCCTTATTTAACGGAAATAGGGGAGGTTTCCCCTACACTTAGGATTAAGTGTGGGTGAAAGTAGCGATACACACCCGCTCGGTAGGAGTATGCCACGTGAGGAAAGAGTGGTGGATGAATTATATGCTCAAAGGGGTGTGCTCCTTTCATCATAACCTTGCCTAGTTTACTTTGGTCAATGGGTGAATTAAAGTTTCCTCCTAAAAAGGGATCATCTTCTATCAACTTTGAGAGATTCCTAATTGGGAATCCATCTTGACCTAATAAACCCGGTTTAAACCCATAATGTTTCTTACGATCAATCATGAATGGGTGATGTAAGTATGTAAGGTTATGGTTCACTCCTATGTCAGCTTCCTCTCTACAAGGCTTAGAGTCTACTACCTTCAACATAAAACTACCCGGACTATATGGTTTGATGGGTGGGTCGGTACCTAATTCAATTCCTAAGTTCACATCTAAGGATGGAAGATTAGGTAACGGTTTTGGTTTAGGCTCCGGTTCATCAAAACTATGAACTTCCATAGAACTAAAAGAAAGGTTATGACTACAAGTATTCAAACCTATTTCTTCTAGTTTTGTTTCTTCCAAAGGTTCTACTTCAATTGGGGTTCCTATAGTCCCGTCTACTTCTTCCGAGTAAGTCACGGGCGGTGTATGTGCCTCAAATGATGGTAGGACTTGTGGGGTACTTGGTGGTCTTTGATTTTCTACTCTATCGTCCATCTTATCAAGATCACCTATATCCTCATCACGTGTTTTAGTAGGATCTAACCCTAACATTTTCCCAAGTATCTCAAGTGCTTCTCTAGGCATCTCAACTTCTATGTCCGAATCATAAGGATCATCCTCAATATTCTGACTGCTATATTCAAACTGCCTAAAAGATTCATCATGTGTTTCTTGAGATTCGACGTCATCAATCACAAAACCTAGGTCTTTTTGATCAATGTGATCATGTTCGGCTAAATCCTCCGTCACATCAAGGTCACCTATGTGTTTGTTTTGTACTATGGCATTACATGACAACCACTTAGGTATCTCAACACTAATGTATTCATCCCCAAACAAACTTGTTTCATGATCCTCGAAATTTGTGGTCAATTGACTTGTACTAACGTTTGTTGGGTTGTCTACTATATAATAATATTGGGCACACTCTTCAATAGCTTCCCATGCTTTCTCAGCACTTAATTCCCTAATATCCCTGCCGGCAATATGGTAAATGTCCCTTTGGGCATGTCGGTCGACATGATTGTAAAAGATTTGAGTTAGGGACCAAAAATCGAAGTTATGATGAGAGACTTTTTGGAGTAAATATTTAAAACGAGTCCATGCATCATAGAGAGGTTCATCTTTATGTTGTTTAAACATCAAGATGTCATATGGAGTGGGTGAATTACGTGGTTGGTAGTATGGTGGATTCGCGTTCTCCATAATGGTGAACGGAAGAGTCAATGGAAATTACGAACAAACAAACAAAGAAATAAGATAGACTAAAGAAAACCTAGAAAAATAAAATAAAAATCTCACTAGAAAGGAATCTAGTGAGTAGACCTAATAAAATAAAAATTCAACCTAAACAATAACTATTCCCCGGCAGCGGCGCCAAAAACTTGATGCGTGGGTTTTGCAACCTTACAACAGGTTTTACCTCTCGAGGGATCTCAAGAGGCTTACAACCCCACCAGGCAGTGTACCTGACCGATGTAGTATAGTGTAGTGGTAAGTACGGGGGATTGATCGTTCTCCACAGGGAATAGTGTTCGTTAGGTGTGAAAGGCTACTCTAATTAGGTCTAAGGGTTGAGGAAGATTCTTTTTATGTTTTTATATTTTATGAAAGCAAGTAAAATCTCAGGTTTTGAAGGAGTGGGCGGAATTAGTTGCTAGTCAACTAACCCAAATTACTACAAATGCAAATAAAATAAAATAACAAAAATGAAAAGTGGTGAGAAACTTATGTGTAGAGAAATGTGTTTACTTAGATTTCCTTACTCCCTAACTATCTTTTACCGGTTAATTAGTGTGTATTAGTCGCGTGGATGACGGGTGTATTCCTTAATACCATTCGTGGGGTGGCGTACTTACTTCCCCAAACTCTACAAGCTCCTACTTCACTCCTATGTCGAGCCGGCTAGGAAGCTCCTAACATGGGATCACTAGAATTCGCTTGTGCATTAAATACAACCATAAAAACCTTTAGTACGCGTTTGGTTCATGTTTCTTAAGACGTTCAAGCAAGTTACCGAATAGGAAGTTAGCCAGTTTTCTTAAGCCTAACATAGATAAACAATCATCCAAAACAACTAACAACACACTAACAACCAATAATCAATAGCTAGGTTTCATTAGATCTAAGCAAACACAAGATAAAATTAGCCTAACATGTTAAACAAAAGACAAGCATAAGATAGAATCAAACAACACATAGACATATTGAATGATTAATTGATAACTTATCTTTCAATGAAACATGGAAGATCTCAGGGCAAAAAGCCCTGAAAAAGTAGCTAAAATCGTCTTAGGGTTTTATCCCAAAATTCCACACACTAAGCTCTCTCTTATGACAAAAAATTAGAAAACTATATATAGACTTTGACATCTGACGGCGTCACCTTATGCATTGTGACGCCGTCACCTCACCGCTTTTAGGGTTCCCGGATGACCATCTTGACGCCGTCCCTCTTTAGCTCTACCAAAATCCATTCTGGCTTATCAAGGATTGACGCCGTCGGATCAAGAATGTGACGCCGTCCCCTTATGATTTAAGCCGTGACGCCCTTGATTTAGTTAAAGCGTGACGCCGTCAGAATTCTCATGCAAACTCACTGGCCCGTCATGAGTAAATTTCACATCCAACTTTTCTTGCCAAGGCATGACGCCGTCCCATGTTAATTGTGACGCCGTCAAGAGTAACTTTTAGCCGATTCTTGAGACTTTGCCGTTTTCTTCACTTTAATGCTCCAAAAACGTCCAAAATGCCTCCTTTTCCAGATTTCTCCTCAAAAGTACCTAAAATGACAAAAGGAACGATTTAGGGCAATATTTGATCAAATAAATACGATTTCGGGCTTAAATGACCCCTTAAAAGCGGTACACTTTTCGCCTCGATACATGTAGTCAGTCAAGACTGACTTCTTCGTCGGATACTTCTTCCATATTCCTCGGATACTCCCAAACAACCCTTGAAAGTAAAAAAAAAAAAAAAAAAGTAAACAAAAAATTGTTGGGAGTTATAATACGAAAAAACATGTCATTTGTTTATTGTACATACCTGCTCAAAGTGTCATCATAAACCTTGAAGAACTTCTTTATATACAACATTTGTAGTTGTGTTTATTAGGTCACGTCGCCTATAAACAGGGTACCCTTCAGAATCGACCGAACTCTGTTGCACAAATTTTTTCAGAAAGTGTTTGGTACATTTACCATTAGTGGTGCAGACCTGATTTGGTTCATCAATCCCACAAGGACCATGCATCATAAAATCAGAAACTAATTTGTGCAAGTCGGGGTCCTCGTTTGGATCCGGTATCTCAGCACATATGAATTTGTCTATCTGTTCAACATTTGGAATTTTGTCATCCTTATGCAAAAACAAACATATATGTGCATGCGGAAGGCCTCTCTTCTGGAACTCGACAGTATACACGACTTAAAATTTTTTGTATACAATTAATTAGTGTCAAGTGAGGATAAATTTCACATTTTAAATAATGTGGCACAGGTAGATGTTAAAGAATGTAATAATTAGTATATAAAAGATAAACACAGTACCTGCTTGAATGCGTCCGAATAGACGTAATTCTTTGACATCCTTTATCAACTGATCGAGTTTCATTTTAAAAACTCTACTAAGCACATCAGGACGGTTCGTAGATGAAAGGTTGTGCTCGCGCATATATCGTGCAATTTCAGGCCAATTAGGATTGCATGTTATTGTTAAAAACAAATCTGGACAACCATACCACTTACACAAAGCCATGGCATCCATGTAGTTTTGCTGCATGTACCTTGGTCCACCAGTATACGAAGAAGGCAGGACGATAGGCTTTCCAAGCTGAGTAGGGTCGGTGTTTCCCGATGCGACGCTTCGACTGATATTAGAGTACGTGTCACATCTAAGTTTTGACTGATTGGACCGATGGAAATACAAACGCTCAGTCTCAACCATAGTGAAACCATCCACAAGAAACTGTTGAAACAACCGACCTCCACGTACAAACAAATTCTCTTGATTTCGGCGGTCTTGAATTCGATAGGCAAACCATTCCCGCATAGTAACCGTTTTGTTCTTTTTGCCCGTTTTCGGTTGGCGAGTGATATTTTTATGAGGAATTCCCAAAGTATATCCATCTTGCGCACGGGGCATCAACAAAGGGTATTGCAAAGCAAGGTACATAGGATGGAAAATGTTAATACGTTGCAAAGGTCCATCACGCTTTTGCAAAACAATGTCACGATCCTCTACACAAGCATCCACGTCTCCTACAATAAGACCGGCGACTTCGTTGCCAGTTGGAAGGTCATATTGGCGTCCGTCTTTGCCCCGCTTAGCAATTAGCTTTATTCTTATATTCTGTTCATTGTCTTCTGTGTATGCCTCGCGTGCCCTTCTAAATGTTTTAACCAAATCACTTGATTCATCTAAAACATCTTTAACTTGATTCATAATGTTTCGATCGACATGAGTATTTGAGTTTGAAGGAGCCGACTTCTTGGAAGAATAGCTGCGTATCAAAAGAGCGTTGGAATTAAATATGAATAAGACTGTACAAACTAAAGAAGAGAATATGTTACCAACATTACCTTAATGCCTTTGCTCTATTTTCTATTTCGTTTTCTGTGTCATATATATAGAGCTGTGCAAATTTGGGTAGAGCACCTTGTTCAGGAAGTAAGCTACCGATACTATGATAAGTCTGTCCATGTAACCGAAAAATATATGGACCACGTCCTTTCTTGTTTATCGAATCATCAACCCTCCCACCCATTGAGGTAAAAGCAAACATGCTGTTATAAGTTCTGATGTTCTTTTTGAAATTCTGGCTCTTGGCGTCGTCGTTCATAAATAAGTCAAGCAATGGTTTTGGAGTAGGAGGTGGGGCATCAAGTTTAATTTTTCCCTTGCCGCAGCATATAGTGTAAGGTTTGTTTGCCGGATTAGCGTTTCCTGTTCTAGCTTCATTTTCCCATAAAAAAGCGTGACAGGCAGTACACTCAAACGTAGGATCTCCATGGTCATATTAATCTACATATATAAAAGCAAAGTTGTTTTATATTTCACATCAGCAAAAAAAGCTTTCTCTGAATGATTAAAAAATATGATATGCAATTACCTTGGGATATGCCAACGTATTTGTCGTAAACTTTTCTTACATGACCATCATCATCAAGATTAAAGGCAATAGGCGTGCGACTGGCTAAAGTAGCTCTTTTAGTTTTTTTTGTCCTTCTTGACGATTCTCCGATTTCGTAAATAGTTTTTTGTGTTGTTAACACAGAAATGTTGGTTGCGGAACCCGACGTTGATGTATGTTTAAACAACTCATTAACAGGAGTGAGAAACTGTGGTTAAAAAGTACCTTTGCAACGATATTATACAAATGTTAACAACATATTAAAAGAACAACCATTGTGTTGGAAATTAAAATTAAAATATTTATATGCTACCATTTGAGATGTCAGTGAAGGGAGAATGACGTTTCCTCGCTGCAGCAGCTGGTGTTACTCTATGACCACTTGTTGTAACAGAGTTTGGTGTAAATATAGGACTATTTTCGTCGTTAAACGTGTTGCGGGGAGCTGGCCTTTGTGATACTATACACGATAAATACAATGATGTTACATTTACTACAATTGTTAAATATAATAAGTATAATATAATTCTATCAGTTACTAACCGAGAGTTTTTTTTTCTAAATTTTGAAGTCTGCTAACGCCTAAAGGAATGCGAGTAGTTATAACATGTGGCTGGTTGTTTGTATTAAATGAAGCAGTGCCTGTAGATTTGTTGTACACATGGAACCGTTGCAATTTTAAAAAGAATAACGTGTAGACAAAAAATAAAAACACTTAAGCTAAGTTAAATGGCACCTATTTTCGACATAGTGGCAAATGAAGAATCTGCATTTCTCATTAGTAGAGGATTCATTCCTGATATTATACACACATGGAAAATGATGTGAATAAAGAAAAAGCTAACGCAACAAATTGTGTCATATTATATTGTGATTAAGAATTGGTTTACCACTAAGCTGCGGCGATACTTGTGAGTTTCTATGTTTAGAAGAATGACTTGTTGCGTTGCCAGTTTGTGGTGTTGCTTTAGTAGAGACCGTAGCATGAGATATAGGTGATATGTTTTCTATCAAATTAAAACACATATTAATTATAATGACATTTTAATCGAATAGATTATGAAAACAATGTGTTTAAACTTAACCTTTTTGTGCAGAAGTCATTCGACTACTGTTGGTAGACATGAAACTAATATTATGCGAATTGATTCCTACATTAGAATACAAAATGAATTGTATAATCATTAAAATTCTTAAAAGGTAAAAAAATGAACTAAACATTGAAAGATCGTTATAAAGTAAGAGTAAACAAACCTCGATACAAATTATTTGTAGAACTTGTTGGTGGTCTTCCTAAAAATGAATTTGTGGCCTGTCTAGGTGGCTGAGCTATGTGAAACATTCATTGAATAGCAGTTAGTGTGTGTGCAACACAAATACTATATAAGTAGTTTCAAAAGAAGTTGAACTGGGTCTATAAAATGGATAGGTAACTAACTATTAGTCACGTCCGTAAGAGGCAGCGCTCTATAAGTTGTTGGTAGACTCGCTGTACAATTAACAGAGGAACCTATTAATTAAAAAAAAAACAATTGAAGAAGGTATTAAAAGAGAAGCAATGTAAATAAATATTTCGTGACATGATTATGTGTCACGTCTTGTTCCTTCATGTTTGTTAGAAAAAAGGGAAAAAAAAAAACAGACAAAATTCTAAATACAGTTATTATTTTGTTACTAACATAGTTTATACCTGAAGGATTGCTTTGTAATGTGGAGGATCTATTCGAAAAAGTCCATGGAGCAACATTTACACTTAGTGGATCATCTAATGAATGGAAATTCAAAATCAATAACACGATGTGAAAAAAATAAGAATTTATGCAAAAAGACAATATTCGAAATGGAAGCTTACAATTCAATAGTTGCGTCAAAGAAACTCTTCTTTTAGATGAAAGAGAATCTACCAACATGGGTTGTGCAACATTGTCTGATGAAACAAAAGAAGCAGATTCAAAGGATGTTGAATTGTTACCGAAGGTGGAAGTATTCAGGTGCTGTCGAAAATTCCTATTGGGAAGTTTTTTAGAAGATGTATGCTTTGTTGAATGCTTTGAAGTGTTTTCATCAGCCATGGTGATGTTATTGAGAATTATCAGTATAGGATGTTAATCAAAATGGAGAATATATATATATCATCAAATGAGAGGTATATTAGCACACATCCATTTAAAAAAACGTTTTAAATGCATAACCATTTCCTAAAGTATGAAGATACCATAACATATTAAGCCTATTATTCAGTTATAATTATTTGCAATCACTCTCAGTAATAAATGGAGTAATATTTCGTAAAAAAGGAATAGTTGACTGGATAAGTTTCAAATTTTTGTACACAAAATTGAGTATTCATGGTCATGTCTAAGTAGAATAAAATACACAACCAAAAATTGAATGTGACAAAAGATAATATTGAAATCAAATATGGAATTAGAAAATTGCAATACATAAAATATTCATAGAGATGGAATTAGAAAATTGCAATACATAAAATATTCATAGAGATTTCTTATTCGTTACACTTATTACTTGAAATCATTAAAAGAAAATATGACCGGGATACGAAATCATTGATGTTGAACATGATTCAATCTTCAGCAAAGAAGTTTAGGTCAACAATATAGTCATCATCAATATCATGACCCATTTCACGAAGTTGTTTGATTAAATCATTTGCCTTGTTAATCTTTGACAACAAACCGCTAAGAAGTTTTTGACATTCTTCTTCATCTCCAACATTAAATCGTAGCCAATCAATGAATGGCTCTGGATCAAATTGATCTGGAAAAAAAATATATGTATATATATCAATTTTGAAATTGTTCACAAAAATTTCAAGTGTAGTTATGCATTTTATTTTTTACCTTCATCTTCTTTCGAAGATTGACCTTCTTTATACAACGATTCTTCAAAAAGGCTGTCAGCGACTTTAGTCTTTGGAGCTATTTTAGTTTCAACTAGAACATCAACTTGACTGTTTTCTGCACTCTTGGATTCAACATGATTCGTCGGATTGGAATCTTCTTCTTTTTTGTCCCTATCATCTATGTATGAGCGTGAATCCTTACATTCAGTGAGTAAGAATTTGGAGAACATGTCCAAAACACTTTTTTCTCTAGCTGATGCCACAGAAAGGATTTGACAAATTGTGTTTTTGTGATAAACTTGATAACGATTTGCGGTTTTTCAATGATACTAATACTAATTGTTTTTTTTTTTTTTTTTTTTATTTTTATTTTATAATATCATAATAACCGTGTATTAGTTAAAAGATAAAAGCGTAAAATACGATAATGTTGAATCAACATTGCTTTGTTTTTAAATATATGATTGATTGTCCCGTTACACGTTTTCACCAATTAATTATAAGCTTTAGGTGAGTACCTATTTAATAAGATTTGGCCCATTTTAACTTTTGTGAAATTATGAATTTTACGTGACTATAGATTTAATAAGATTCATTCTACCAAGTTAATGAAGTCAAGTAGTACATTAATCGCAATGCATAATAATAATATAAAAATTTAGATTGACATCAACAATAATAAAATATCATAGTATGAAATGACAGGATATATTCTTATGTAAAGTACTACATGAATGATGTATAATGATAACATCGATGTTTTTATTTTCCAAGCAAAAAAGGTAAATAAAATAAAATGAAAAAAAAAAAAAAAGACAATGAAATGGCAATTTTATTGATTCAGTATCAATGGCAATCAAAGATCGTTGATATTAACCCATATGCCATCTTGACTTGTGCTATTCTTGTTATGAATATCTTCATCTCTCTTCATCAATAAGAGCATACTTTTTTTCTTTGGCTACCGAAGTGTGTAGTTCTTGAACAAAACCTAAGTCATTATCAAAGTCGTCCAAGTGGTGAACATCATCAGTAGATTTTTCAATGTATTGCTCATCCTCTTTATCAAAGTCTTTGGATTCATCAATGGTATCATCATTCGGTACATCAATAACAGTAAAACAATGTCTCTTTGCAATGGAAGTTTGTCTAGAATTGTTGCTACGCTTAAACCTAAGTAGATTTTTCAATGTATTGCTCATCCTCTTTATCAAAGTCTTTGGATTCATCAATGGTATCATCATTCGGTACATCAATAACAGTAAAACAATGTCTCTTTGCAATGGAAGTTTGTCTAGAATTGTTGCTACGCTTAAACCTAAGCGGGCTTCCATCATCCAATTCCTATTTTATATTTGACAGAATGTCGTAAAAGTTAGTAGTATATGGTATGATTGAAACATTGTTGAAGAAGTCTAAAATGAAAATTAATATGAAACATAAATATTAATATGGTTACATACCAAGTTTTGTTTCTTTGGACCAGGTTTTGTAATTATTTTGTTATTGTATAAAGGTGATATGTACTCATCGTCCGAGGAAACAATATCCAAATCATTGGTGTTGCCAACAGCACAATCATGGTGTGTAAATCTCTTGCGTTTGTTGTTGATGGGAAAATCCTGTATGCATACGAATAAAACACGGTTATATAACAAATATTTTACCTTTAACATTTTTTGTAAATATTTTAGCAAACACCAACTAATCGTAAAATAGAGAGATAACCGCCAAATGTTTTTTGCTTTCATCGTTTGATGTGTTTGATTGTTCTTGGTTGTTGCTAATCTACAAAAGACATAAACAAAAACATATTCATAAAAATTTAATAAAGAATAAAACGTGAATTTATATACATTTTGCAATAATAAAAGTTGCAAAACACTTGTAAACAATACAATAAAATTAACATTCTTACATCCGTTGAATTAGGATGAGACATTGCGTTTGAAAGGAAGAAGATGCAAGAAATATAGGGTTCACATTATTTGTGGATGTTAAAATTATATATAGAGTATGAAGACATTGTGATTAAAGGAAATGAGATTGTGTCAACTGTATATCACGTTTAATTTAAAACTTGTTAGACCGTATTTTAGTAAAATATTTGATGAATCATTTTCTTGTGTGTAATTACTATGCCCAATTAATGCATTGTATGATTAGATTGTATTTTGGTAAAAGATGTGATACATTGGCATTTTTAACATTGAAATAAAAACAAACACACAAAAACTCTTAAATATGTAAAAGATTTTAGTAGTGTTATATTAAACATGTAAAAGATATTAGGAGTGTTATATTCAAAAGTAATGATTGCCTTGCTACATTTAAGCAACTTGCCTGTCTAGAATCACTTATAATGACGGTTATAACATTTCAACAGAGAAGCGCATTGATTATCCTTCATCATCAACTGTCAGAGAAACGACGCGAAGAAAGAGGTAATGATCTCGAAGGAAATTTTTTTTTATTGCTCATCTCATTTTCATATGCATGTAAGTAATAATTAAAGGAATAATTTGCACTTCATTATAAGAAAATTTTATGTTAGTTAGATCCAATGGTAGTACGACTGTGTTAGGAAAATACAGCGAATTAATGAGTTTAATACGAAAAACTATCACCATTCTTGATGTAGAGTAAGAAGCCTCTGATCAGTCTTGGTTGATGTCTTGTAATGAGTTATAGCCGTTATCTTAGGTAGATTTGATTATGTAAGAGAAATATATTATATCTCTTACAATTACCATTATAAGTTGTTGTTGTGACTTCTTTGTCTGGAGTATTATTCAAAAATAGTTACTTTTGATTAAGAAATATAACTTGTGGTTTCGATTCGGTTACTTGTGATCCTCTGTAGTTGTATATGGTACTTTTAAGTAAATTTCGAAATTTCTTGAGAATATTTGAAGAAATTATTTGTGCTGAACAATATTTTTGTTCTTGTAAATATAGAAAAGCTCCTTTGTTAAGTGAGATAATTTGAACAAAGGTTGTTTGTTGTTTTTAGTATTAATACCTTAAGGCGCACCTAAATGGTGTAGAAAATCTATTTATTGTAATTGTTAAACAATGGTATGATGAGGATCAAGTGATTGTTGTTTCAAATATGATGAATATCAATACATAATGTAGGTTAATTGAATTGTATATGCTTACGCTCCTTGTTCATAAGTGGTTTTAAGCAAATACTCTGTTTTGGTTTGTGTGAGGTTATATACAATCTTTTAATAGATTTATATTTACGTGCAGGCGAACATGTGTATCGACTTCGTTATACTTCAAGATAAGGAACACTTTGCGGAATTTCAGGTAGTTGAAACACAAATGCCAGAATAGTGTAACGTAAAGTGTAGTGATGTTGTAATCTCTTATTTTCAAAATATTTGAACTTTATATTGTAGGTGTTACCGGAAGTGTACAATCGTGAATCTTACAACGGTAAATCTGAGATATGTACAATATCAGCAGATGGGTATCGTTTTAAGGTGGAGTTAGTCAAGCCTAGGTACGGTCTTTGGTATTTAACAGGACCAAAATGGACGGCTTTTTGCAATAGGTACTTGAACGAAGATGTAGAGATGTTTCATTTTGTTGAAGAAGGGGATGACTGTTTTTATGTGACTGGATACTTTCCAAACGGGCATGAAGTAGGTGGGTATGATGTAAACAGAGCAACATATTCAAGGTTCAAGACAGTTGTGTTGCCGGACCCTGGTTTGACTCAGGTACTAAAAATTAATATAACGTACAATAGCTTACACATTCAATTATAAAAATTAATATACTAAAAAATTGCATATCATAAAGTACATAAATCTCAGTTAGCATAGGTTTTGCATACAAAATTTTAAAATTTTTGATGATATACTTTAATACAGTCAATTACCGCTCAACTACTTTCGGGATTTGAGGAGCTTGATGAGCTGACTATCCAAGTGAACGGATAGAATTTCGACTGTCATGTGCGACGTGTGGAAGTTTTTCAGAAACCGGGCACTTATGTGTACAATTTTTTGGGTGAGGTATGGAGTTCGTTGGTGAACGTTGTTGGTCTGGAGCCTGGAACCACATGTGTCTTCACAAAAAACAGGGGACATAGTGTGTGGCTGGATGCGTTTGATGATGACGGGAGCATCCTAACACAGGGCGTGTTCAAAGGAGCCTGTACTCTAAGGAAGATTCAATTGTCGTTGGAGTGGAATGAACAGAGTAAGATATGTTTTATTTGCTTTTATTAACATTTATTTGTCTGCATTTAGCTAATACCATAAATTATTACATTTGTATGTTTAAATAGATGACGATAGAATGAAACATATTTGCTACTGGCCATTCCACACCGACCATTATGGAGAGTATAACAGAAGCTTCTACAAAAGCTACGCCCAAATCCAATGCCGCAACAGATTGGTACATGAATTTAATTATTTTTGTATAAATATATTTTGAGGGTTTAACATTTGGTTAATACTAACTGCAAATTACAATCCTGCAGGCAATCCCTGCTCATTTCCTGGAGAAGCATCCGATGCACAGCTATAATAAGGCCCTGGTAGTTCACCAGAATTATAGAGATGTCATGAGGGTGCAAATGGAGCCTCACAGAGACAGACCAAACAGAACCAATCATGTAAACATGTTCGGAAAGTGGAAGCTGTTAGCAGAAGCATGTCATTTCCCGTATATGAAGGTGATACGGTTCAAGTATGTGTCTAATGGGGTAGACTTGGATGTGGCAGAAGGTGAAAACCCGCATTACCCGATATTCCACATATGTTAAACTGGTGAATGGTAAGTCCTTTTCGTAGTTGCTGGGTATGGTATTTGATCGTGAACATTTGGTTGTGTTGTGTCTGCTTTCTTTTGTGTTTTGGCTGCTTCAAGAACAATGTTTATGGTAACGGTAGTTGTGAACATATGCTTGTGAAAATATTTCGGTAAGGTTTCTGGTAGTGTTGTGGAGTTGATTCCACGTGAACATTGTCGTTTTCAGGTCAGCTTTGTGGTACTGATTCCACATGACATTTGATAATTGTTAACTTCATGATTGTAGAATGAATCAAAACTGTTAGTTATCTTAGATTTGATATGGCTTTCGTTTTTTATGTTGAGTTGACATTATCAACCTGCAATAGGTTGCTTTCATTTGTGATCAAGAAAAATGATGCATTAATATTAACTAAATAATCCATAATAAGTTACAAAGTTTAAAACATAACAGATAAGACAATAGTGGCTTTTCATTCTATAAATATTTCTTTTGATCACAATGCATATTCTTGTTATTGTTGCTGTCTACATATTCATTACCAATAACATCCAAATTCATTGTGTCTTGATACCTGGTATCGTTGTCCTTTCCTGCGATGTGCGGGTGTTAGTATAAGGATTCCTAAAAAATTAATACAAAAATGATTAGTTCCATGGAAACTATCAAGGAGAATGTCTAATTGAATTCGTGTTTTCAAGAAAAAAAATGCATTATTGAAAATGAATACAGATTTATAAGATACCCTAGAAGCAATTTTCTGTTCATGATCCTGAAGCATCAACCTCCATTTAAAAATATAAAAATGTGTTATTGAAAAAATAAATATACACTTGGATAATGTAAGAGTAGATATGATAAAGATGTTTCACATACTTGTGCCTGAATTCCTGTATTTCAGGGATATCCGAGTTTATAAACAAACGCGTAGCATGTTGGTCGTTGTAGAGACTCTGATTATCTGTGGTAATAAATGATGTAACGTATTATTCACTAACCTAAAAAAGTTTACAAACGATTATTTGTTTTACTCTTGTGAATTTCCGTAAAACACATGTGATTATTAGCACTCACAGGTTTGATAACGACCATATTGAACGATGATAACGATACTTGGTTGTTCATAGTTATCCTTGTTACCAACATACTTGTTTAACCGCCAAGCATAGTGTCCAAAGAAAGTGCAATGCAATCGATTATGACTACAGGAAGTGAGGATATTAGTTAGGAAATTTTTATAAATGGAACTTTATATATAAAACGATGACGGGTCTATGCGGTGGACATACTTTAAATCTGCGATATCGCACTCTAACAACATTCTAGTACAACCACTACTAGAAAAAGGTCTATCCTTGACTCGCATTTTATGACGCACGCTACAAGATGACGCGCAAATAGCAAAGTCATAAAATAAGAGTCATAACGAGTAAATTTTTTATTGGGGATGACTCGTTTTCAGAAGCGTCATAACATAGGGTCATAATCAGTTAAAATTTAGCCTGCTAGATGACGCTCGTTTTGCTTCGTCCTAAATAGGGGTCATCTATGTTTTTTTTCCCTACACGTCTTATAACCTAATTAAGGTTACCTTGTTCATTTACAACACTCACCTCACACACACATCTTCTTTAACCAAACCCTAGCCCTCCCCCTCTTATCTCAGCAGCCACCACCCACATCTCCAGCGCCACTCCTATTTCCAGTGACTCAATCTAACCACACCATAACCACCAACACCCCTCACTCATCCCTCTCACCTCTCTCTTGATAATACCACCATGGCCACCTCCTGCTGCCGTATTCAACATGCGCCGCCACCACCTCGCCGCACCGTCATCATCATCATCACAAGGAGATCAAGAGACCAAGGGTTCGTGTATTTAGATCGAGTTTAGAGTGAAGTTCGATTAGGGTTTTGTTTTGTTGTGTTTGTGAAGCCGCCGTAGCAGTTAGTACATTTTTTGAAGCTTGTATTTATTCAAGTTTTTAATAAGGTGATTAGTATTTTAGTTTGGCTAATTTTTTTTAATTTTTTGATTGTGTAAGTACTTCAGTAAGAAAAATTGTATTGGTAACATGGGTCTGGCTGGGACAGTGTGTTTTGCTTGGTTTAAATTAAATGTTTATGTGTTGTAAGCTAAGTAGTACTCATGACTCATGATATTTCTTTAAACATTTGGTTTACTTGTTGATTTCTTTCTATATAATTATGTACCTGGTATTCTAGCTAGTTTGATAGCTAAAATATCTATCTTTAATGAAATTTGCCACTACTGGAGCCAAGTAGCCAAAATGATATTGGTATTCAAAACCTTTGAGAATGTCAATATTGGGTACAATGGGTTGAAATGAATCAAAATGGTTTTAATTACGAATTACATGTATATTTCTAAATGTTGTTAATATTTATATTTGCAGGTACAAAAGATGCAAGAAATGTTGAGGAGCACCAAACCCCAACGTGAGTTAGGAGGTGACATTGTGTTTGTTTCAGAATTCATATATTATGCTAATAAGTAAGTTGAAATTGACTCTAATTGTTGAAATGAGTTATATTATGTTGAAGCATGATATTTTTGACTTTGCAATTGCTGGATTGGGTACGGGTACTCCATTGTTTTTACGTGTCAGCGTAGGCTGCTGTAAGACGAAACACCTGGGGTATCACAGATTCATGGGCATAGTTGGTTGTGCAGGTTTAAAGGTATGGTATGTGCTTAAACACATACCTTTTCTTGACCAAAACCGGACCAAAATGACCAAAAACCCGACCAAAATGCCAAAAGATATTGTGTTTTTGTGTTTTTGTATGTGCAGGGATGGATATCGTGAAAACTGACAGAAGACACAAGAAAATCAAGAAAACAAGCACGAGATACGGAATAGGCTCAGATGCCGGAGCCGGGAAAGAAATAATGGTCAAAAAGTCAAATGTGGTCCTCCAATTATCAGAGATTGTCAACATTAAGCCCTTGGATTCAACTTTGAAAAAATAGCATGATCAGTCCTTTAACTTCCAGAAATTACACACTTAACCCTTAGACATTTAAAACCTTAAATACTTAAAAACAAATAAAACCGGATCCATACTTTTCCATTAACCCAATCTACTCTTATCCTAAATCCAACCCAGCCCACTAGCCATATCAACAACCAAGCCCACATCCATTCCCCATTTAACCCGAGCCCACAATTCGGTCTAACAAATAAAAAACGGGTCAAAGGGTCAAAACAGTCAAAGTAAATAAAATATTACCCTTTTTTTTCCTTTCCCGCCCCCCAAATCAACTAAACCCAGGAAGCTATGAACCCTAATTTTACCCACCCCGATTTTACCACAATTAAGGACTAATTGGTCAATTCAAGGGCTTCTAGAAGATTGTCAGGACTTGTCAGAACTAAGAAGCACACGAATGGGCTACGTGGCATTATTTCATTGGGCGAAACACATCATAATCAGTGATCCAAGGGTGTTAATTGAAAGGGAATGATTGGGAAATGATCAAACGGTGTATATGAGCTCTAAAGTAACACAATCCCTCGGATTGCCAACCTGGCATTTGAGACCCCAACCTTCTCACCCTCGGCTATAAAAGGAGGCTTTGATTCTTCATTTGAGTATGTAGATTATAGTGTAGGGAAACTCTGTCAATTTCATTTCTCAAATTGTATTTTCTTTTAAATGTAATCCAGTTCTCAATTAATGAAAGTGTAGTTTATTTCTTTAAATTCCAAGCTTCTTTGAATTTTACTTTTAATCTCTTCTTAGTTCAATTTGAGTTTGAATAGTTTGGTACTGCTTTATCATAATCAAGCAATCAATTTCAGTCAAGTATTTCAGTTAATAGTATTTGTTATTCTTCTAAAACTTACAAAAATCAGAAAATGCATAAAAATAATAAAAATGTTTTTCAAATTTCAAAAAAAAAACAGGTTTCAATTAGTTTGATTTCATTTAGATAAAGTTCATTTTAGCTTTTTAGCTTCTGTGAGCTTTTGTTTTAGCTTAAACACATCAAACTCTCATCATTCATTGCTGGTCAACAAAAGTCAACTTAATGATGTTTATGATGAATCTGTGGGAGAGGTATGCTAATCAAGCCAAGGTTGTGATTAGCCTATCTAAAGATAGGCAAGCATATTGAATCCCCTCTATTTGAGCTGAGGGGAAAGAACTTTGTGAGTTTTTCTATTAAATTCTTCTCAATATTGCATCAGTAGCATAAAGTAGTTTAGATCTGTGTTTGCTTGTTTATTTCTGTTTAAAAGTAGTTATTGTTGCTTAATATTAGTAGTTTGCATCATCTCATGTTAGTTTATTCATGTTTGACTTGAATCTGTTAGCCATTGTTCCTATACTGTCTCTAAATTCTGTGATATTAGTTGATCTGTGTTGATTGTTTCTTTGTTGTTTAAGATCTTTGTTTATGGTTCATTCAATCTCATTTGATCATTATCTAAGTTTGCTTGGTGGATTATTTGCTTAAATCTCATATTTGCTTCATAAATGTTACACATCAGAATGCATAGGGGTGTTTGGATCAGTTGATTATTGGCTATTGTTGTTGTTAACCTGTTGTTTGTTCTGCATAATTAGTTCACAGTAGGCATTATTAGGCAAGTTATAGTCTAAAATCAGTAGATATAAAGATAAAAGTCAAATATTAGTTTTAACAATAGTTTACTGCTGCAACTAGGTTAATCAGTAGGTGTGATTTTAATCTTAGGTAAATTTTAGTGTTAGTTAACATATTTGAGGTTAATCATAGCTTAGTATTACATAATAAGCTCAATAGGATCATTCAAAGTTAGATTAAGTCAGCTAGTGTAAGAATTCAAAAAGTCAAAACTGCTCAGATTCATTAACTTTTCAATCTGATCTTTAGGATTAGTTTGTAGTTATAAGTTAGATTGAATTGTGGATTTGTGGTCTCTAGTGGTTAGACTCAAAATTTCAATAGGATAAGTTCACTTAGAAGCTCTTATAAGCACTTAATCATAAGCTCAAAAGTTGCTTGGCTGCATAAATGTTCCCCTGCACCACAGTCACTAGCCTTAGTTCATGAGGAATTTTCTTGAAATCTATTTGATGTAAGTGTGATATTATTGGGGCAAAAGCTAGTCAAGCTAGCTGTGTTTTAGTTTCTACTCTTAGTTTTGACTTTTTAGCTTATTTGGATAGCTTAATTGAGTCCATTTGGTGCTTGTTTGGACTGTTTTATAAAGAATTGTGCAAAGGTCGACTGTCTTGTGAATAAGCTGCTTTCCAGCTTATTTAATCTTGTTTAAGCTTCTTATTTTCATTAAAAATAGTTTTAGTTAGTTGTTATTTGAATTTCAAAAGAAGAAAAATAAAAAAAAAATAGTTTGGATAATTTGTAGTAGCCTAGGATCGAACCTGGGTGGATTTTTAGAGTAAAAACGTTTTTAGTTTACTGATTTTACAAATCAGTCCTTAGATTTCATTTTGTTCCACTTCAGTCCTCGTCTTTATTTAAAAACCGTTTTTAGTTTTGTGTAAGTTTCAAAAAAAGTACAAAACAGTCCCTGTCTTTTATAAGGATAATAATAGTTTCAGTTTTTTACAATTTTAGTCCCTTGGCTTTTATAAACTTTTATTTTCTAATTTTTCTTTTGTAATTTAGTTTGTTTGAATTACATTTTCAGTCCCTTGAGTTTTTAATCTAGCATTTTAGGTTTATTAATTCACTAATAGATTTATAAATCTCGGGATTAGCCCGGGATTTGCATTTATTTGATTTATCTTTGTGTGCATTTATTTTAATAGCGTAGATTGCTTTTAATTTTCCTTATTTTAGTGTAATCAATACTAAAAAATAATCTTTCACGTCACTTATTCACTTCACATATTCACGACTCCGATTCGACTTATTCGCCGTCAAACCTTCGTTGGGAGAACGACCCGGGGGAATTGTATTCGTTACAATTTCTTTGGATTCAAAAATAAAAACAAAAATACAACATCAATAAAATGGCGCCGCTGCCGGGGAAGGCTTGAAACGAGTGCGTCGATTTCGTCCGTTGTTTTTGTGATTTGAAGATCCTTCCTTGGAAGTTATTGTTTTTTATAGAAAATAAAAAATACAAAAATATAATAAATAAAACACTTTTCCTAAAGTGTTTTCATTAATACATCTTAATAAACATCCTCGGTCTTCCGTTGAAGGAGGGCGGTTGTAAACCATTCCAAATAACAACAAAACAAATCGTGAAATTAATCGTTATCGGATTACTTTATTACTACAACCTAATCATGGGGTTTAAGGAAGCTTGACATTAAATTGTCGAGCTGAAGAAGGCGGGTTTTTAAGCATCTTCGGAGCTACCTTTGCCTTCCCGCCACGCTGCGCGTAGTTTTAAAAGAAACGGTTACGGTTAACGTAACGGTTACCAAAAAGAAAATAAAGTCTTTTGTTTTTCAATACATTAAAAAAGCCAAAAATAATTCCCAACCAAAAATACAAAAAGATTTTTGATTTTCATTTTTGTTTCCTTTTTGGTGTATGAACACCCGCTCATCTTCTCAAAATCTTATTTCTCCATTATCAAATCCCGAAAGGGTAATTCGACACACACACCGTATTCATTTCCCAAACGTTGAGGAAATGAACGACAATCAAGCTCCTCCGGTGGAGCCTAATCAAGGAGCACAACCGGGCCCCGGCCTCCGTCCGATGGAGGAACAACTTCAAACACCATTTAATGGTGTGCGAAGGGCCATTGTGATTCCCGACATACTTGCTAATCAATTTGAAATCAATCACGGGTTATTGAACCTCATCACGAGTATCTCTTACCACGGGTTCGAGAGTGAAGATCCTCATATTCACATTAGGAACTTCACGGATATAGTTGAGACCATTAAGCTTAACCAAGTATCATATGATGCGATCAAGATGAAGTTATTTCCTTTCTCCCTTAAGGGAGCGGCTCGAACTTGGCTTGAGAAGGAACCCCCGAACTCGATCTATACTTGGGGTGACCTAGCTTCAAAGTTCGTGAACCATTTCTATCCTCCTTCTAAGATTTCTAATCTCCGCGCTCAAATCTTACGTTTCCAACAAGCCTTTGATGAATCTTTCAGCGAGGCTTGGGATCGGTTTAAGGAGTTGTTGGAGAAATGTTCGAACCACGGTTTTTCGGAGCTTCATCAAATTGATACCTTTTATAATGGTTTGAGTCTTGCCGATCAAGATTCACTCAATTCGGCGGCCGGTGGAAATTTATTGGCTCGTAATACTCGAGAGGCGTTCGGAATAATTGAAAACAAAGCCCGTGTGAGAAATTCAAGGAGCAAGCTTCAAACGTCTAGTGCTAGTAGTAAGAACAATGAAGAAGTTATGAATGCTCTCGCCGCACTTACTAAGAGATTCGATTCATTTGTTATTGAGAAAACACCCAACCAAGTCAATGTTATTAACCATGGTTGTGAGATATGTGGTGGTCCTCATTCTTATTTCGAGTGTCCGGCCACCGGGGCTTATGGACACGAGAATGTGTATGCTACTAATTCGGGTGGTAATGGTTACCAACCCCAAGGTGATCGTAATCTCCTTAGCTACCGTTCAAACAATTCACTTGGACCACCACCGGGATTCAATAACCAAAGTCAAAATCAAGGTCAAAACCGTAATCAAGTCAACAATAATCAAAATCGTGCAAATAATGGTTTTCAAAACAATGGTTTTAATCAACATCAAAACCGGGGTTTTCAAGGAAATCAAAATCAAGGGAATTTTTATGGGAATTTCAATGCTAATCAAGGAAATATGAATCAAAATCAAGGAAATTTTCATAATCAAGGTTTCAATAACAACAACCGAGGGAAAAATTTTAATCAAAATCAAAATGTTGTTCCAAATCCGCCACCCTCGGATGAGATTCTTCGACAATTAATGCTTCAAAATCAAAATTTGATGAGAACTCAAGAGTTGTTAACTAAGGAAATGAGTGAGATTAAGAAACGTTTAAATGATCAACCCTCGGGTTCGGGTACTACTTCTCTTCCAAGCAACACGATCGCAAACCCGAGGGGAGACGTTAAAGCGATCACAACACGTAGTGGTGTTTGTTATGATGGACCTACGGCTCCGACTACCTCTTCTTCTCTCCCTCCCAAGGTAGTCGCCCGTGAAACCAAGGTGACAACGGATACGGCACTTCCTACTAATAACGGAAGGACCGAAGACATCCAACCTCCGGTTGTCCAATCGTCAAAAGGAAAAGGGAAAGTTGATTTTGAACAAGAGGTTCCCGTTAAGATAAAACTTCCGTATCCGTCGCGACTTGATGAACAAAAGAACCATGATAAGAATACGCATCAGATGGAGAAATTCTATCAAATCTTTCAAGATATGAGTTTCGAAATTAGCTTCGCGGATGCTGCTCTCTTAATGCCGAAGTTTGCATCGATGGTGAAGAATTTGCTGAGTAACAAAGATAAATTGTTTGAGATGGCAAAAACAACCCCGTTAAATGAACAATGTTCCGCGGTTCTCCTTAAAAAGCTTCCGGAAAAGCTAGGAGATCCCGGAAAGTTCCTTATTCCGTGCAATTTTCCGGGGATGGTTCAATGTTTCGCCTTGGCCGATCTTGGCGCTAGCATTAACCTAATGCCTAAGTCCGTCTGGGAAAAATTATCTCTCCCCGCTCTCACTCCGACCCGCATGACTCTCGAGCTCGCGGATCGATCAATTACTCGACCAATTGGAATAGCCGAAGATGTCTACGTTAATGTGGGAAAGTTCCATTTTCCGGCCGACTTTGTGATTGTCGAATTTGATGCCGATCCCCGAGTTCCTCTCATTCTCGGGAGGGGATTCTTAAGAACCGGGCGTGCGTTGATTGATGTTTATGAAGAAGAGATTACCTTGCGAGTTGGTAATGAAGCCGTGACTTTCGATTTGGATCAAACCGCGAGATACTCCTCCAACGATAATTGCATGTCCGTCAACCGTATTGATATTATTGACGTTACTACGGAGGAGTATGCTCAAGAGATTCTCGGTTTTTCTAGTGGCAATCCCACTTTGGATTCTTCTTCTACCTCTTTTGATGATTCTTCTCCGTCTACTATTTCTTCACCGATCATCTCCGACTCTTCCCCGTCCCTCACTCCGTTTGAGGGAGGTGATTTCTTTTTGGAAGAGGTCAATGAGTTTCTTGCTACCGACACATCTTCTTCACCGGAAGATGATGATTCTTATTATGATCCGGAGGGGGATATTCTCATGCTTGAACAACTTTTGAATGAAGACCCTACCCCTTTTTCCCCTCCGATGGACCTTAAAATGGCCGACGTTAAGGAAATTAAGCCGTCTATTGAAAATCCTCCGGAGCTTGAGCTCAAGGATTTACCTCCTCATCTTGAATATGCTTTCTTGGGAGATTCCGATACATTTCCCGTCATCATTTCAAAAGCTCTCAAAGATGAGGAGAAGACAAAACTCTTAGACGTGCTTAAAAAGCATAAAAGTGCCATTGCTTGGCAGATCTCTGACATAAAGGGTATTGACCCTAAATTCTGCACCCATAAGATCTTATTGGAAGATAATTTCAAACCCGCCGTCCAGCAACAGAGACGGGTTAACCCAAAAATCCATGATGTCATCAAAAAGGAAGTTATTAAACTCCTCGACGCAGGGATGATTTATCCGATCTCCGATAGCTCATGGGTTAGTCCGGTTCACTGTGTGCCTAAAAAGGGTGGAATGACTGTGATAACAAACGAAGAAAATGAGTTAATTCCCACACGTCTCGTCACCGGATGGAGAGTGTGTATCGATTACCGAAAACTCAATGATGCTACCCGTAAAGACCATTTCCCTCTACCATTTATGGACCAAATGCTTGAGCGTTTGGCGGGAAATGAGTTCTATTGTTTTCTCGATGGCTTTTCCGGGTATTTTCAAATACCAATTGATCCCCAAGATCAGGAAAAGACCACCTTCACGTGTCCTTATGGAACATTTGCCTACCGACGCATGCCTTTCGGCTTGTGCAATGCTCCGGGCACGTTTCAAAGGTGCATGATGGCCATATTCCATGATATGATCGAGACGACGATGGAGGTCTTTATGGATGACTTCTCGGTTTATGGAAATTCTTTCTCCTCGTGCCTCTCCCATTTAGAGAAAATGCTTGAACGGTGTGAAAGCACCAATCTCGTTCTAAATTGGGAGAAGTGCCATTTCATGGTTAGAGAGGGCATAGTCCTCGGCCATAAGATTTCCAAATCTGGGATTGAGGTCGATCGAGCTAAAGTCGATGTTATCGCTAAGCTACCTCATCCCACTACCGTCAAAGGAATCCGTAGTTTCCTTGGTCATGCCGGTTTCTACAGACGATTTATTCAAGACTTCTCAAAAATCGCCCGGCCTCTGACCCATCTTCTTGAAAAAGATGCTCCGTTCATCTTCTCTCCCGAATGCATCGAAGCATTCGAGGTTCTCAAAAAGAAGCTGACCGAAGCACCAATCTTGGTTGCCCCCGACTGGGACTTGCCCTTTGAGCTAATGTGTGATGCAAGCGATTATGCTATCGGTGCAGTCCTGGGGCAACGCAAGTCCAAATACTTCCAACCGATACACTATGCTAGCAAGACAATGACCAATGCTCAATCTCATTACACTACTACTGAGAAAGAGTTGTTGGCTGTTGTCTACGCTTTTGAGAAATTTAGACCGTATCTTGTCTTATCAAAAAGCATAGTGTATACGGACCATTCTGCTCTAAAGTATCTCTTAGCAAAACAAGATGCTAAACCGAGATTACTTCGGTGGATTCTTCTGCTCCAGGAATTTGACATTATCATTCGTGATAATAAAGGAGCAGAGAATCTAGCCGCTGATCATTTTTCTAGACTGGAAAATCCTCATCAAAGTGTTCTCGAGAATAAGGAAATCACCGAGACATTTCCTCTCGAGACACTTGGGAAAATATCTTTAAAAAATGATCCAAGTACCCCATGGTTTGCTGACTACGCAAATTACCATGCGGGGAATTTTGTGGTGAAATGGATGTCGTCCCAGCAGAAAAAGAAGTTTTTCAAAGATGTTAAACATTATTTCTGGGACGATCCCTACTTATTCCGGATATGTGCCGATCAGGTGATAAGACGGTGTGTGCATGGCCAAGAAGCCGTTGACATCCTCAACGCTTGCCATAATGGACCCACGGGGGGACATCATGGTGCCAGCTACACCGCTAAAAAAATCTTTGATTCTGGATTCTATTGGCCGACAATCTACCGCGATGCCCACGACTTGGTGAAGTCTTGTGACTCTTGCCAACGTCAAGGAAAAATCTCGCAAAAAGACGAAATGCCTCAAAATGCAATTCAAGTCTGTGAGATTTTTGACGTGTGGGGCATCGATTTCATGGGGCCATTCCCGTCTTCACGAGGGAATAAGTATATCCTCGTGGCCGTCGACTACTTGTCAAAATGGGTTGAAGCTAAAGCGCTCCCCACTAATGACGCCCGAGTGGTTGTTAAGTTCTTGAAAAATCTCTTCTCCCGATTCGGAACTCCTCGTGCCATAATCAGTGATCGCGGTACTCACTTCTGCAATGATCAATTTGCAAAAGTTATGCTCAAGTATGGTGTCACTCACCGACTTTCTACTGCGTATCACCCGCAAACAAGCGGACAAGTCGAGGTTTCGAATCGCGGATTGAAACGTATTCTTGAAAGAACCGTTGGAGAAAATCGAGCCTCGTGGGCCGACAAATTGGATGATGCTTTATGGGCTTTCCGAACCGCTTTCAAGACACCCATCGGGTGTACTCCTTACAAGCTGGTTTACGGAAAGGCCTGCCATCTACCCATCGAGCTCGAGCATAAGGCATATTGGGCCTTGAAACATGCCAATTTTGACCTTAAGACCGCGGGTGGATCACCGTAAGCTCCAAATTAATGAATTAAATGAGCTTCGGGATCAAGCCTACGAAAATTCTTTGATCTACAAAGAGAAAACAAAGAGGATTCATGACTCTAAGATTAAAAACCGCATTTTCCATGTTGGTGATCGAGTCCTCCTTTTCAATTCTCGGCTAAAGATTTTCTCGGGCAAACTCAAAACCCGCTGGTCTGGGCCATTTACCATCACTCAAGTTTTTCCATATGGAACCGTCGAGTTTGCTCAAAATGACGGTCCAAACTTTAAGGTGAATGGTCATAGGTTGAAACACTATTTTGGAGGGGACGTACCATCCATGGTTGTCCCGGATCTCCAAACTTTCCCCATGGACAACTAAATTCGGGGTCGAGTCAAGCTCATGTGACTCGGTTAACAAAAACAAGCGCTTCGTGGGAGGCACCCCATGCTTATCCATCTATCTTCTTTCTATTTTCTTAATAAAGAGGAGGGGATCCTCTTCCATATCTTGTGTCTCGTTGTTTTTCTGTGATGTGTCCAGGAATGCTGATGATGAAGACTCTCGTGCTCGTAGTTTCCTTCACGCTACTCGAGTTTCATCATCCGCTGCTTATCCAATATCCAAAATCTTATCGTTTTACATTTATCTTTTGGCATAATTAATAAACAGCCTTAGATTTTTGTAGGGATACCCGTACCTTTAAGACATTGAGGACAATGTCTCATTCTAGTCTGGGGGGGGGGGGGTAATCTTTCGATTCGATTTTTGCCTTGCACATTTTTGCCATTTTCTCATGCAACTCCGTTTTTCCTCCAAAATTGAAAAAAAAAAAAAAAAAAAAAATCCAAAAAATGAGAAAATTTAAAAAATTTGTGCAAAAATATAATAAGTTTTGACATTTTTGTTGACTATCCGCTGGGTAGAGTAGGAATAAAATTTTGACTTGACCGGGCGTGTTGAGCCCTAGCTTGTTCCCTTAACCAATGATGATCATAAAAGCTTGTGCTAGTCTTGTACACAAGGAGCTGCTCTTTTGCGTGTTCCCGTACTTGACTTTATACATGCATGGCTTTAAAAGCTTTCGCTAGTCTTTTACATAAGGAGCTAGAAAACGCGAATTCTTTTCAAGAATTTGCAAGTTTCTGTAACTGACTTTATATATGCGTGGCTGATTATCGGCTAAGTATTCGCGAATTTCATTATTTGAGATTTTTAAATGAGCGAAGAGCGAGAAATGATAGAATTTATTTAGAAGTTAGATGCCAAACGTAGAGTAGTTGGTTCTCTTTAGAGCTCGTCGTAGGTACTTGTGGCCTTTTGCTCCCGTAAAATTGTTTCACCCCATATATTGTATAAATAATTAAAGATATTTAGGTTTAGAACGAAATGTAGTTCTCCATCTTCTTAAAAGAATTTTTGCTCTAAAAAATTGGGTACACATCAAGGTCCCGTATTGAGTGAATAAGTTGCAAAGTGCTCTTAGATTTCGGATTGAGATCGGACCTTGGATCCTTACTTCTAAAGGCGGTAAGGTCTTGGATTTAAACCGTGAAGGTTCGTTTTCTAAGGGTTACTATTGAATGTTCGATGTTTTGGAATCACCCGGTAATCCCGTGGTATTAAGTTATTGAGTGAAGAAAAGTTTGAGTTAAAAAAAAAAAAAAAAAAAAAAAAAAAAAAAAAAAATTATGTTGAGATGTATGGATTTTGTGCTTAATATGTTAGACAAGTTGATGGCACGTGAGGTGCATGTGAATGACCCTAGATCGGGCACATGAGGTGCACGTGATGATTCTCCACAACTTATGTCTACATGTTTGTATGAGTTCTTTAGTCTTGGACGTATGTAATAACCTTGATTTGGACCTCATTTTTAAGGCAAACTTTCTTGCAAGAAGATGGAAAACTACTTAGCATTTTAAACTTGGTATCTTTATCGGACTAATAATTATGAAAATGAGAAGCTTATGAAGAAATTCATCTCTCTCACAAAAATAAAATAAGTAGAAACAAAAATAAGAAAATGGGAGCGAGAGGTTCTTACACAAGTAACTTCTATGAGTAGTGTTGGCATCTAATTTCTAAGTAGGTTGTGATCTCGTTTATAAGCTTAGTTTGGGAGCATGTGAAAAATCAAGGACGATGAATTTTATCCTTATGGTCACTCCTCTATGAGTTGTGTTTCTACTCTATGACCCTAAAAATTATCGTTAGATAATGATTGTCAACAAAGTCGTCACTTGAATAATAAGAAAAATGCAAAAATAGAATAAAAGGAAAATTCGGGGAGTTTTTTAAAGCTTAAGATTTCTTGATCTCTTTTGAAAATTTTGCTACTTCTCAAAGTTAGTAAAAAGAGATTGGAAATTTTCGGTTTTAAAAACGTGTTTTTATAACATTGCATGAGGACATTGCAATAGCTTAGTCTGGGGGAATTTGGTATGTGCTTAAACACATACCTTTTCTTGACCAAAACCGGACCAAAATGACCAAAAACCCGACCAAAATGCCAAAAGATATTGTGTTTTTGTATGTGCAGGATGGATATCGTGAAAACCGACAGAAGACACAAGAAAATCAAGAAAACAAGCACGAGATACGGAATAGGCTCAGATGCCGGAGCCAGGAAAGAAATAATGGTCAAAAAGTCAAACGTGGTCCTCCAATTATCAGAGATTGTAAACATTAAGCCCTTGGATTCAACTTTGAAAAAATAGCATGATCAGTCCTTTAACTTCCAGAAATTACACACTTAACCCTTAGACATTTAAAACCTTAAATACTTAAAAACAAATAAAACCGGATCCATACTTTTCCATTAACCCAATCTACTCTTATCCTAAATCCAACCCAGCCCACTAGCCATATCAACAACCAAGCCCACATCCATTCCCCATTTAACCCGAGCCCACAATTCGGTCTAACAAATAAAAAACGGGTCAAAGGGTCAAAACAGTCAAAGTAAATAAAATATTACCCTTTTTTTCCTTTCCCGCCCCCCAAATCAACTAAACCCAGGAAGCTATGAACCCTAATTTTACCCACCCCGATTTTACCACAATTAAGGACTAATTGGTCAATTCAAGGGCTTCTAGAATATTGTCAGGACTTGTCAGAACTAAGAAGCACACGAATGGGCTACGTGGCATTATTTCATTGGGCGAAACACATCATAATCAGTGATCCAAGGGTGTTAATTGAAAGGGAATGATTGGGAAATGATCAAACGGTGTATATGAGCTCTAAAGTAACACAATCCCTCGGATTGCCAACCTGGCATTTGAGACCCCAACCTTCTCACCCTCGGCTATAAAAGGAGGCTTTGATTCTTCATTTGAGTATGTAGATTATAGTGTAGGGAAACTCTGTCAATTTCATTTCTCAAATTGTATTTTCTTTTAAATGTAATCCAGTTCTCAATTAATGAAAGTGTAGTTTATTTCTTTAAATTCCAAGCTTCTTTGAATTTTACTTTTAATCTCTTCTTAGTTCAATTTGAGTTTGAATAGTTTGGTACTGCTTTATCATAATCAAGCAATCAATTTCAGTCAAGTATTTCAGTTAATAGTATTTGTTATTCTTCTAAAACTTACAAAAATCAGAAAATGCATAAAAATAATAAAAATGTTTTTCAAATTTCAAAAAAAAAACAGGTTTCAATTAGTTTGATTTCATTTAGATAAAGTTCATTTTAGCTTTTTAGCTTCTGTGAGCTTTTGTTTTAGCTTAAACACATCAAACTCTCATCATTCATTGTTGGTCAACAAAAGTCAACTTAATGATGTTTATGATGAATCTGTGGGAGAGGTATGCTAATCAAGCCAAGGATGTGATTAGCCTATCTAAAGATAGGCAAGCATAGTGAATCCCCTCTATTTGAGCTGAGGGGAAAGAACTTTGTGAGTTTTTCTATTAAATTCTTCTCAATATTGCATCAGTAGCATAAAGTAGTTTAGATCTGTGTTTGCTTGTTTATTTCTGTTTAAAAGTAGTTATTGTTGCTTAATATTAGTAGTTTGCATCATCTCATGTTAGTTTAGTCATATTTGACTTGAATCTGTTAGCCATTGTTCCTATACTGTCTCTAAATTCTGTGATATTAGTTGATCTGTGTTGATTGTTTCTTTGTTATTTAAGATCTTTGTTTATGGTTCATTCAATCTCATTTGATCATTATCTAAGTTTGCTTGGTGGATTATTTGCTTAAATCTCATATTTGCTTCATAAATGTTACACATCAGAATGCATAGGGGTGTTTGGATCAGTTGATTATTGGCTATTGTTGTTGTTAACCTGTTGTTTGTTCTGCATAATTAGTTCACAGTAGGCATTATTAGGCAAGTTATAGTCTAAAATCAGTAGATATAAATATAAAAGTCAAATATTAGTTTTAACAATAGTTTACTGCTGCAACTAGGTTAATCAGTAGGTGTGATTTTAATCTTAGGTAAATTTTAGTGTTAGTTAACATATTTGAGGTTAATCATAGCTTAGTATTACATAATAAGCTCAATAGGATCATTCAAAGTTAGATTAAGTCAGCTAGTGTAAGAATTCAAAAAGTCAAAACTGCTCAGATTCATTAACTTTTCAATCTGATCTTTAGGATTAGTTTGTAGTTATAAGTTAGATTGAATTGTGGATTTGTGGTCTCTAGTGGTTAGACTCAAAATTTCAATAGGATAAGTTCACTTAGAAGCTCTTATAAGCACTTAATCATAAGCTCAAAAGTTGCTTGGCTGCATAAATGTTCCCCTGCACCACAGTCACTAGCCTTAGTTCATGAGGAATTTTCTTGAAATCTATTTGATGTAAGTGTGATATTATTGGGGCAAAAGCTAGTCAAGCTAGCTGTGTTTTAGTTTCTACTTTTAGTTTTGACTTTTTAGCTTATTTGGATAGCTTAATTGAGTCCATTTGGTGCCTGTTTGGACTGTTTTATAAAGAATTGTGCAAAGGTCGACTGTCTTGTGAATAAGCTGCTTTCCAGCTTATTTAATCTTGTTTAAGCTTCTTATTTTCATTAAAAATAGTTTTAGTTAGTTGTTATTTGAATTTCAAAAGAAGAAAAAAAAAAAAAAAAAATAGTTTGGATAATTTGTAGTAGCCTAGGATCGAACCTGGGTGGATTTTTAGAGTAAAAACGTTTTTAGTTTACTGATTTTACAAATCAGTCCTTAGATTTCATTTTGTTCCACTTCAGTCCTCTTCTTTATTTAAAAACCGTTTTTAGTTTTGTGTAAGTTTCAAAAAAAGTACAAAACAGTCCCTGTCTTTTATAAGGTTAATAATAGTTTCAGTTTTTTACAATTTTAGTCCCTTGGCTTTTATAAACTTTTATTTTCTAATTTTTCTTTTGTAATTTAGTTTGTTTGAATTACATTTTCAGTCCCTTGAGTTTTTAATCTAGCATTTTAGGTTTATTAATTCACTAATAGATTTATAAATCTCGGGATTAGCCCGGGATTTGCATTTATTTGATTTCTCTTTGTGTGCATTTATTTTAATAGCGTAGATTGCTTTTAATTTTCCTTATTTTAGTGTAATCAATACTAAAAAATAATCTTTCACTTCACTTATTCACTTCACATATTCACGACTCCGATTCGACTTATTCGCCGTCAAACCTTCGTTGGGAGAACGGCCCGGGGGAATTGTATTCGTTACAATTTCTTTGGATTCAAAAATAAAAACAAAAATACAACATCGTTGGTTGTGCAGGTTTAAAGGTACTACCACTATCTGAGCCAAACAAATGTGATGCAGGTACAGCGAATTGACTGGGCCTGTCATGCCTCTGACCTTGCTGGCGACACAACATCAAAAACAGCATCCATCTACGGTACAAGAACCTGTTAAGATAGGAACAATCCTGCAAATTAATCCAGACACTCTTATGGTAAGACACAAAAACCTTAATCACTAAATTTTCCATATATTTAGCTAATAACTGTCACGAAAATGCAGCAACACCAACGGCTCACTACGGAGGCGGTGATAACTGAGATCAAAGAAAACCTTGGATGGTATATGAACAGGTGCAACCGTTGTCATAGAAAAATCTAAGACAACCGGTCTCATTGGCATTGCCAAGAACCAGGAATGAAATTAACGCCAAACTATAGGTATGCAATGGTAAAGTAAAAGTACATGCGAATAAATGTTTGACTTCTTCATCACAGTTATTGAGTATGCGTAAAATGCATTACATTTTCAGCTATTGCTTCAAGATTATCATTTCTGAGGTTACTAGAAGCGGTATAATGAGCTGCTTTAGCCCAGAGGCGCATTCACTGGTGGCGGACTGCACAGACGTCCTCAGATACATACCTGACTCTAATCCCATTTTATTTGCATAGGCGGGGCAAATGAGTATATTTGCAGCCATCGCAGACGTTTATGCTTTCTTCACTTCCCACCCTGTCTGAGCCTTATAAAATGTATTCGGTAAGAAGTTGGTTTGGAGTGACATCACTAAGCTATTATATGCTATTTTATGAGACATAGGTACTGCTTCTTTTTTTGTGTTTTTTCAGGTTAAAAAAAATCCATGATATCACTGAGCTATTATATGCTATTTTATGAGACATAAATTTAATAAAGTATGTAATCTATGTGCCATAAAATAGCATTTAATAGCCCAGAAAAATTGTGAATTTTTCTTTACACACGTACTGTTGGAAGCTGTAACAAAGGACAAGTAAGTTGTAGAAATCACTCATTTTTTTTTTCTTTTTTTTTTTTTTTTCAGTTATAAAAGCATTTTGTTACTCTTCGTTTGTCCAGGTCAGCCACATTTCCATTGACTTAGAAGATCTGTTGATAACTTCTTGCAAAAAACATCAAAGTCTTAAATATAGACGTGACGTAAGTCAGAATTTGATCAATGAGATAGTTATCTGGTCTGTTTGACATCGTTTATTGGGTATGCATTTTACTGATGATTGTTCATCTTTGATGTAGGTTTCTTTGAAGACCGAAAGGGAGAAGAAGAAGGAGAAGTACTTCCCATTGAGGAAAGTACCCCTCGGATATCTCAGGTTACTTCTAAACTAGTTCAGTTATAATAATGATGCGTATATAGGTATACATATAAGACATTTTCTTATCTTGAAACATTATTCGTCTATCTCGCATGACATGTAAGATTAAGGGCATAAACTGTGAATCTGTTGGAAATCTGCATCTGATATATACGTATCCTATCTTTATAAACTTTAGATAATTAGATATTGGCTTTGATTCCACATCATATTTCAAATTACATTTATTATTCAGCCTAGTGTGACCCCCGTTGATGAGTATGCTGCACTGATATATTATTCAGCCTGGTGCTATTCAACCACCATCTTCATGCTCTAATAAATTACATTTATTATTCAGCCTAGTGTGACCCCTGTTGATGAGTATGCTGCACTGATATATGCTGGAAGGTGGGGAATCCATGGTGCTTCTCTTCCAGGTAGAGCAACATTTGCACCAGGCAATGTTGGATTTGCAACTTTTGGTGCCCCGCGTCCTATGGAGGTTTGTGCAGTGTTTTTACATACTACCGAAAATTTATTTTATTTCAACCACCATCTTCTTGCTCTAATGGCTGAATGCTTGTGCTATGCAGACTCAAGTTGTCAGTGATGATACCTGGAAGCTTGTTGACAAAATTTGGGAGACAAGGGTTCAGGAAATTAGAGATGGGGCAATAAAAGAAACTGAAGCAGAAAAGGAGAAGCCACGGGTTTTGATTGCCAGCCATTTCTTGTGACCATTGTCACCTTGTTTTATGGTTAGTGTCTACTTATCTGCAAATGTAGTGTTAGTAAGAGGGTTAAACGAAACACTTTAAGTATAAATCAAAAGGACGCTTGAGAGGTTTATTTTAATTCACAGACTTCTAATTGCTAAAGCCATATAGGATATGAAAAAGGGTTGATTGCCTAAAATGGAATACAGATTCACATTCAATTTCTATTTCAGGTAATCAACTTTGTTTTTACCCATAAGACCCTGGTCCGTTTATTAGAAATAGTTTTATTCTGGCTCGGACTTCTTTTGCAACTTCTGCTCTTTAAACTGGACAATTAATTGGGTTTCTTTCTTTCTTGGTGACTGAGCAGCGTCTGATGAGTTCTGGGTCATGTGGCGAAAGTTATGCGTCTGATGAGTTCTGGATATGCTGCGACATTTGTGAGAGGTGGTTTCATGGTAAGTGTGTGAAGATCACTCCAGCCAGAGCCGAACACATCAAGCAGTACAAGTGCCCAACATGCTGCTACAAAAGAGCCCGTCCTTGATGCTGTATCTGTATCGTGGTGTTCTTAGCTGTGTACTCTAGTAGTCTCTAACTGCATGTTTAGTTATGTTTAGCAACGATAAACCTGGTTTATAATTTTGTATTATCAGGTTTTTAATATATGAAATGCGTTATTTTGATATTTGTGTTTTTAATTTTGTATTATCAGGTTTTTAATTGTCATTTAATAGAAAATTAGGAACTGAAAAAAATTATTTAAAAAAAAATAATTAGGTTATGACTCGCAAAAATGAGAGTCATAAAACGTGGGTCATAAATGCGCGTCATAGAGGGATGACGCACAAATGCGAGTCATGAAGCTTTATGACTGGTCCATCCTTGACTCGCATTTGCGCGTCATAAAGCCTCTTCTTGACTCGCATTTGGAGTCAAGAATAGCTGTTTTTCTAGTAGTGAACCATCGAACTCAACATCTTGAATACCATCACAACCCGTGATAAAACCTATCACGTCTGCACTTAGATGTAAATTTTTTTTTACATATGGTAATAATATGGAAAATAAGATTACAGTTTGGGTAATGAATTTGTACAGAAATTGAAACTTACCAACACATTCATTAAGAACCAAATGGTTGTTTAGTATTGTATTGAAGGGAACAAAATGGAATCGATTTAAGGGAACTTCAAAGCTACTGCACTTCTGGACTTCGATATTTTGGTAAAAGTTAATTTTGTAACCATGGCCCGTGTACTTAAATTGACCTTGATAGTCATCAACACCAAAATAGGATACATAAAGAAAAGCACCTTCATTAAGGATCTTGTCAAAATGATTGATTAACACTACTAGAAAAAGGTTTATCCTTGACTCGCATTTTATGACGCACACTACAAGATGACGCGCAAATAGCAAAGTCATAAAATAAGAGTCATAACGAGTAAATTTTTTATTGGGGATGACTCGTTTTCAAAAGCGTCATAACATAGGGTCATAATCAGTTAAAATTTAGCCTGCTAGATGACGCTCGTTTTGCTTCGTCCTAAATAGGGGTCATCTATGTTTTTTTTTCCCATCTGCTTCATCAAAATCCATTGTTTTTTTTTTGGCCAAAACACTTCCCGCTCAACACTTCCCTCTCAAACTCTCAAAACCTTATCAAACCCCTCTCAAAACTCTCAAAACACTCCCGCCAACCACCGCAGAAATCATCACCACCAACCACCACGGACGTCTATCACCACCACCAACCACCAACCACCACGGACGTCTATCAGGTACCACCATCCGGGTTACGATTTGATACGATTTTTCATGGATTTTTATAGATCTGATACGATTTTTCATGGATTTTTATAGATAATCATCGTTTTTATATATATCCGGGTTACGATTTTTGTTAGTTTTTATATATCTTTTTAGATCTGATTTTTTATTAGTTTCTATATATGTTTTTTTTATAGATCTGGGTTAATTATCGTTTTTATATATATCCTAGTTTTTTTCACTTGCAGCCTCAAACACTAATTCCTCCAAAATAGATCTGGTGTTTTGACTCATCCATCTTCTTCACGAATTTTTCAAAGTCGAGCACTAATCAGGTATGTAACCATCATCAAACATTAGTTTTATTATCAACTCGGAGTTCTTGGGGCTAATTCCATATGTTAATTAAACCTCAAACTTAGTTGTAATATCCTTGTGTCTACATCTTGCATCTTGAACTAAAATTGACAAGTTTAAGACTTTAAATGGGTATAAGTGAGAGTTTTATTTTTGTTTGGTTTGTAGTTTGATAATGAATAGGTACTATCTACAAATGATGGTGCTAAAATTCTCAAGATGTTAGACGTTGAGCATCCAGTTGCCAAGGTGATCCATGGAAATTTGTACCTAGTGTCCTTCTGTTTATGCTCTATTTCTTTGATTCTTGCTTGTTGTCTTAGTATGTTGGTTTTATTGTAACTTGTGGTCATATAGGTTCTTGTAGAGTTGGCTGAGCTTCAAGATAGAGAAGTAGGAGATGGCACAACTTCTGTAGTCCGAGTTACTCAAGGTATTACTTTCAAGTGCATACATATTTGTTTTGTTTCGTGTCTGATGAATTGAATGGTACCATTGAAGTGAATGTACTATTTGTGACGAGTTATGTAACTGACTTAAAGCATGATACCAATGAAATGAATGTAGTGTTTGTAACAGAAGTGTTTCTAGGCAATTGATGTGTGTATGGTTTTCATACCGATTTTACTGACTTGCAGAACTGAAACCTCATCAGCTATATGGAAAGTATACATGGAAAATAGTCAAAATTTCACAGATAAAGAAGAGAGAACTTCGTACTAATGAGTTTGAGGTTGGTGGCTACAAATGGTATGCTATCTCTATTATTGGTTGTAAAATTTGAGGCATTGAGCAATCACACCTCTCCCACATCCTTACACTCATTTATATTAGTAACATACACACTCTGGTCTAGTAGTATTAGCTGTAAAATTTCAGGCCTTGAGGATCGTTAGACACATTTATATTAGTGACATACATATTTTTGTATAGTAGTATTTGGTTGTAAAATTTGAGGCCGTGAGCAGTCACACCTCTTGCACATCTGACATACATATTTTTGTGGTGAGGGAATGGATATGATGAATGTAGTTTGTTTCGCGCTGACAATTTGACTCAAAAACTAATATTTGAGTTTATTATTGACTTGCGTATATTACTTAGGCTCAAAATATTGTGGTCGCACCTCTTGTACATGTTAGGGAGTGAATGTAGTTTGTTTCTTACTAACAATCCGAGGACCTAAATATTGTGGTTGCACCTCTCCTGCACTGTCCGTACATGCATAATTAGTTTTATTGAAGAGAAGTTATGTTAATTTTGTTTTGTTAAGCTATAAAACATTGGTTAAGGTTTAGGTATAAGCTTATGGTAATGCTAATAGAATGTATATGGTTTATCTTAAGCTATTGGTCAAAATTGTAGAAATTGAGGGAAGAAATTCGTTGCTTACATATCTAAAGTGACGAGTTGTAATACCTGAAATTCAGATAACGCATAAAATGACCAAATTACCCCTGATAAAATAAAACCTAATTAAATAACTTATAAAATTCTGAAACAATTCCAAACTTCTGAAAACGAACTATATCTGAAACAAACAAATTTCTGAGACAATGTTACATCATTTTAAATGTTCAAAAAAATAATCATACTCATTTATTTATTAAAATTCCGAATTACACAATTTAACTAAATATAATGTTTAAATCTTTTTAATTAAATAATATGTAAAATAAATTAAGGAAGGATTATATAAAATCAACCCAAATAAATATTTGATCCTAACATCCGAAAATAGTGATTCAGCCCCCCCCCCCCCTAGGTCGGTTCCTTATGATATAAGCAAATCTTTTATTTTCTAGCAAAAACCCTAATCGCAAAATCAAAACTAAAAACCCTAGCGCATGAACAAAATTCGACCAAATCATCTAAACAATTTCTGGACGTGAACAAGTATTTTTCTGGGGTTCTTGGAGGTGCAAGCAAGCTAGGAAAAATAAGGGTTTGTGCCTGTTTTCATTGGTTCGTTCGTGGTTCTATTTTCTTGTCGAATTGCTCATACGCAAGGTATAATTCTGTACGCCTAAACCACACGTTCTAAAATTGATATAACAATTTTCCTGTGATCTTTACATGTTATATGACTCATATAAATTATGTGGATCGAATCATGCAAGCAAATCTATGCGTATGAAAATATTATGATCATAGAACACGTAAATTATGAATATATGTAATCCGAATTTCTGGGCATGATAACTATTTTATTTAGACCTCATATGATGTAATAGACCTGGGAAAAATGATAGATCGATTTATGGTAGCCTAAATCATGTCGTGGTAATTTTGATGTCTAAAACGTACGTAAATATCAAATATATGTTAAACGATTTTTCTGGGCATGCTATTTATTTTTCGTGGGCTCTTTATAAGTCATATGATCTGGGAAAAATATGATTTTGATTTTTGGAAGCCTAGATTTAACGTGGTGAATTATTGTTAAAATTGGATTTTAATAAAACAAAGAAAACAAATAAAATACAAATCAGGGTTATTAGGGTTAGGTTTCTTGTGCATAAATATGATCATTAAAGGTGTTTTAATGATGAATTAATGATGGTGCAATGATGGGTAAATAGTAGGGTTTGTAATTGTTTCTAAAAAGTCTGGCCGATTTAAAGTAAAAAGTATAAGGACCTGTTTTGCCAACTTTGAAACTTCTGGGATATTTTTGTAATGTCACATACATCTGTAGGAATGTGGGAAAAATATAACTTTGGGGTCCTAATTGTAAATATTGCATTATAATGAATTAACGGCATATTAGGGCTACGAATTGAAATTAAATAAAAGAGAGGGACCAAAAGTGTAAATCTAAAATCTTGAGGTTATTTTGAGTTAATACTGATATAATAAAGTTTTTGTGTTATTTTGAGGATTTATGGGCTAATTATGTAATTGTTATGAACTATGACTTAATATATATGTTTTGTAAACTTAAAGGACTAAATATGTAAATTCTGAATTCTGAGGGATCTAATCTGTAATGTACTAAAGTCTGATGGTATATTCTGTAATTATGAAATATAATATGTTTGTTTGGTAATTATGGATATTGTAGGGTTTAATTTGTAAAATATGTAATTATAAGGTTGGTTTTGTAAATTATGTAACTAAAGGGGTGTAATCTGTAAATTGTGAAACTGAAGGGAATAAAGTGTAATTCTGAATAAAATGAGTGTATAATTCTGTAACTTGAAGTATTTTCACAAAGGACCTTGGAAATTAATGAAGTTACATTTAAAACCCTAAACTTTGTATAATTGTCATTTAAAACCCTAAACTTCTGTAACTTGATAAAATATACTGTTATCCCATAATAATCTCTGAATAAGGGTTAAACCTAATCTGAAATGATAATATCTGTTAATTCTGGAAACCTGCTAATTATGGGAACTTACTAAATCTGGAAAGTTACTAAAAATAGAAAGTACTTAAAATGTAAAGGTAAACTAAAAGGAATAATCTGAATAAGAAACTTTAGTAATTCTGTCTTCCTCTTCCTTAGGTGTGAAGAAGGAGAAGTCCTGATCTGATTTCTGTGTTTGTTTGTTTGTCTGCTGTGCTAATAAGGTACAGATATTCTGCCCTTGTTCAGTAAGGGTTTTTCATCCCCTTTTCTTTCAGTTTTTCATTTTCTTTATTAGGATTTCCGATACCACTGCTATGTTCCCTCCTGTTGTGAATCTTTGTTGTGATCTGTTTGTCTTGAACCTTTTGTTTGAACCTCTGCTATGATTCTTTTATTCTGAACCTTTTTCCTGAACTCTGATTGATCTCTTGTTCTGAACCCTGAATTTGTGAATCTTGATTGAATCTGATCTGTGAACCTTGTTCTGAACCTTAACCTGATATATCGGTTGTAAACTTTGATTTGATTTTGGTATAAACCTTAACCTGTTAAATCCTTATCTGAACCTAATTGATTTTGAACCTTTATTAAATTACATAAGAAACTGTTTAAGAAAAGTTATTTTAAAAAGGAGCGATACCACTTGAAATGGAAGTTACTAAAAGTTTTGGAAGACCATTTTTATGGAAACTATTATTAAAGGATTGATTTAAATGAGCTTTTGACAGGAACTTCTGAAATGGATTATTGCTATAAACTTGTAATTATTAACCTTTGATATACTCTTTTGGACTATTGGAAATAAACCTTTTAATCTGAACTTAAGCTTTGATATTAAACTTAATCTGATAAACTCTGATTTAAACCTTATTATCTTAATCTGAATTGTTGACATGACCCTTCTGCCATGAACCCTTAGATGTGACTCTGTTTATTATATGACATCTGACTTTGACCACAGTCTGATATCCGAGCCAATCACTAGGCATGAGGGTTTCATGTCCATGTCATTGATGCACCGATGGCATGACTCTAGGGCAGAAGAGTGATGACCTGTCCCGTCCCTGATTTTATCTGTTATGTAGGAGAAGATTCTGGCCTACTGGGGCGTATGGATGCATCCTAGTTCTGATCTGATTTCTGTTATCTGTTATTATGTTATCTGTTATATATATTTCTGGTGATTGATGGTGTGTGCGATACACGTCTTTCACATTATCTGGGAGCTGATCACTCCAATTGATACATGAGGTCACCCCTCATATTATCTGTTACTTGAGAGGCATCCCCTCTGGATTATTATATGATTAATCTGTTATGATATTATCTGTTATCTCTGGGCTCGTGATGGATTTCTGTATTTCCCTAAACCTGGTTTGTACATTATCTCTTTATCATTCTTTTCTTTTACCCTTACTCCTTTCCTATTCTTTCACTTTAATTCTGTATCTGTATAATCTGTATTTCGGATTTGTTCTGTATTGTTATCTGTTATTGTTTCTGTCATCTATATATCTGTTCACTGAGCTCTAGTAGCTCAGCCGCATTTCTTTTCCTGCGGCAGGTTTTAGTAGGAAGCTGGGAATGAGTGAGAGTGTACCTCTGGACTTAGAAGGCTTGGTAGCTACTCTGGATTAGATTTGGATAGAAGATATTATGTTTTAGAATTAGTTTTGAAAGTTTTCGTTGTAACCTTGTAGATTCAGTATTTCATTTGTAATCCTTTGAGATTTTTTGTATTACTGTAGATGTATGCTCTGTTTTGATCTGATATGAATCCATTATTGTGATATCTTTACCCTTGTCGGGTTGGGGTGTTACAATTTATGGTATTAGAGAGCTCACAGGCTGCGACTCGTAATACATTTACCCTTGACCTGTGAAGTCTGGGTCACTAAGTTTCCACTGTAGGCGCTCATAGGACAACCTTTGAGAATTTGCTTTAGAATTTCCCTATAGGAACTTAAATACTGACTAGTGAGGAATGGGTAGACTATAAGTCATTTACTTAAGTATCTTGCTTCCGCACCACTCTGATTCGTGTCTTGCTTTTGGTTAAAATCGCATTTGGAAATTTAGAGCTTATGCCTTGCACCACCTAAGAAGTGAAACCTAAATAAAATCTGAAGCATTGGAAATTGTGTAGAAATTATCTGACATTATTTGATCCTTGCCTTCCGATTTCAACTCCGACCTCTGAACCTTCTGTTAATCATTCTGATGCCTATTTGGGCAAATCTGAGAATTCCCATGATGATGATACACTTGATACATTCTGTTATTTGTTTCTTGCTTCTGATAATCACCTATGAATCTTTTGATTCCGTCTTAACCATCTCTCTTCCCATGAGAAGTTTTGTGGCGTTTGACCACGAGGATAAAAATGCTTTCCCTCTCATTCCGAACGATAAGATTTATCTTTGTTGATCGATCTTTCTTTGATAGTAACCTTGATTTTATCCTTATAAGGATTGATTGATTGATCATTTAATATTGACGACTATCCTTCTATGTCTCACCTTTGGCGTTTGAAACAATTTTGGAACCCCTGCCATGATTACCAATTGTTAAACTTTTGCTGCCACTACCTGATTTTGACCTTCATTTCTGATCTGTTGGATAAACAGTCTGATATCTTTCCGACCATCCCGAAGACCATTTAACCTTAATGTGTTTGACACATTCTATAAATTCATGACCCATGCTGGATATAAATGTATCCTCTGATACTATTCCGTCCTGAATGATGAATCTTAATTGCAAATCAGTTTTCCTTTGGAAGGATTTGATGCAAATACCGTCTCTGTATGGAATTGTTAACTGAGCATATGATGCTGATATCCGATATCTTATAAGTCTCACTTTTGCAATTATACGATGTTCGTATTACCGATGATGTACACCCTACCTGTCACTTATGCTAAAAAGCTAAACCAAAAACTCCAACACCTTGAACTATTCGCGTACCTATCCCCACACTATGCTGAACCATGTACTTGACTCTGACATATGAACTATCCGTCTGGTTAAGTGACCATATACGTTCTGCGGATCTGTTTACTATTGATATACTTGATTTTGGAGATCTTGTGATTATTGATTGACTGGTTCTTCAGCTATCATAAACTACCGCATCTGAAAAGTAACAATCTATTCCACCCTACTTTGATATAATAACCTCTAACCGCTTAAATCTGTTAAACTTAACCCTGCTATGGAAATATGTACCCTGACCTCATCTGATTATCAAATTCTCCTGTCACCCTATTAGTATCCACCCCTAGAAAGTGTTGGCATTGAAAGTTTTGTTGTACAAATTTTCTGGCATTTTCTGATGAAACTCTTGGGTTTTCTCTCCTGTTGAGCAGAAAAATTGACTCTGAACCGATCTCAGTTAATGAACCATGATGCTGGAGAAGATGATGAGATATGTTTTGTCCACCTCAGTGTTTCCCTTGAATACCCCTATTAGTTTATGAAGAAGAAAGAGAAAATTTTGCGTCTGCATATCAACTATTGTAAACCTAACCGTAATCTCAACCGTAATCACTTTTCATTTCTGAGTATAAATGATTAAATTATTCTATCCTTGTGAACTCTGTATCAGACAACCTCATTTAATGTTTGAAGGACTGAAGAAGCAACCACAAGAACTCCTGAGAAGAGAGAGGACTAACTGAGCGAAGCTTCCGTAAAGTATTTCAGTTTTATATGAATATATCCCTGAAAAAGATTCATGAAAACTGTTTTCGTACTCATTGTGACCATTATGAGTCTTAAATAATGCCAATAGTATTGGCTAATAAGAATCATGTTTTCACGAGTATCTGGACAATTGTCATAGTATGACAGCATGTTAAATAGAATGACCCTTTGTTCTGGAAGAATAGATTTGATTGGCGTTCAGAGATTGTAGCGGACAACACTACCAGGCATCTGGTGACTACAGCAGTCTGAGTTGGTGAATTCTGAACTGTGCTAGAAGACCTGTCCAAAACTCGCAGTCTTGCTTCTCTAATCATTTTAGTTGTACTAAGATGAATTGAGAGCAGAAGCAGACTTGCGAATGGAAATTGAGATCATGAGTTTGAATGGATGAAAATTCTGAAGCGAACGTTGGTGTTTGAAAGAATTAATTCTGTGATGGATGAAGCTATGGATGACGTAATTCATTTCCTCTTGACCTATTCAAAAATTTGTTACCTGATGATAAAATCCTTTGAATGATTTAGGTTCCCTATTAGTAATTCCGCTCTGTGTTCATTCTGCGTATGTTGGATGATGGTTTTGGTACGTGAAATTTGATGAATGATGGATGATCTGATGTACCAAATTCTGAGAGAAATTCTGGGACTTCCGTTAACTCTTTCGAGTGATTCGTTCTCCTCTTAGTTAGGGTATTTGATTTTGATGACCTCTGAGACCGTAAGAAGGTTAGGTGGAGTAGGATAACTTTGTTCTGTTCACGACTTGAGATAAAGTATGACCATCATGAGGGCATATTTATATGATGCCAGTATTATGACGTCTGGCCAACGTGATAATACTTACATCATATAACATGCACTTGTTGTGGGCATAGGATATTTCGAGAAGTGCCTTACAAGCTTTAGAAATTCTGATAACTGTTTTAGATCTTCTGTGTTAGTGAGACTTTAAGTTCATTCTACCTATACGCGTAATCTGCTTTCACCGATGTGCGAATTGATACGTCTGGATTCTCGTCACGCGTTTTGCTGACCCCTGTACATCTCATAATAATCTTAGATTCTGTTATAGAACTTTCTGCCATTGATGTCATCGATAACCTATTTCCTGTACGTTCTAATCTGATTTGTCTAATCAATTTCTGTGAACGGCATATTCGTCAAAATCCTATGTATTTCTTTGTCTCTTCCGAGTGAATCTGATTCTCATCTACTACGTTTGGTATGTTATTCTTCTGATCTGGATTCACTATGTTATGTCTGTTCTGAGGATCTGAAACAATTTTGGAATCTACAAGTTCGAGTCATGAGAAACAAATCTTTCTTATGTCTGTTCACCGTCAGTTGTGTTTCTGTTTCATTTCACCTCAATTCTCGTCTTAGTCTGTTATGTCTTTGTTTTGTTTTCTACTCTCTTTTCGTTATGCTTTCTGTAAATTTCGAGGACGAAATTTTTTTTTAGTGGGGAAGAAGTTGTAATACCTGAAATTCAGATAACGCGTAAAATGACCAAATTACCCCTGATAAAATAAAACCTAATTAAATAACTTATAAAATTCTGAAACAATTCCAAACTTCTGAAAACGAACTATATCTGAAACAAACAAATTTCTGAGACAATGTTACATCATTTTAAATGTTCAAAAAAATAATCATACTCATTTATTTATTAAAATTCCGAATTACACAATTTAACTAAATATAATGTTTAAATCTTTTTAATTAAATAATATGTAAAATAAATTAAGGAAGGATTATATAAAATCAACCCAAATAAATATTTGATCCTAACATCCGAAAATACTGATTCAGCCCCCCCCCCCTAGGTCGGTTCCATATGATATAAGCAAATCTTTTATTTTCTAGCAAAAAACCCTAATCGCAAAATCAAAACTAAAAACCCTAGCGCATGAACAAAATTCGACCAAATCATCTACACAATTTCTGGACGTGAACAAGTATTTTTTTGGGGTTCTTGGAGGTGCAAGCAAGCTAGGAAAAATAAGGGTTTGTGCCTGTTTTCATTGGTTCGTTCGTGGTTCTATTTTCTTGTCGAATTGCTCATACGCAAGGTATAATTCTGTACGCCTAAACCACATGTTCTAAAATTGATATAACAATTTTCCTGTGATCTTTACATGTTATATGACTCATATAAATTATGTGGATCGAATCATGCAAGCAAATCTATGCGTATGAAAATATTATGATCATAGAACACGTAAATTATGAATATATGTAATCCGAATTTCTGGGCATGATAACTATTTTATTTAGACCTCATATGATGTAATAGACCTGGGAAAAATGATAGATCGATTTATGGTAGCCTAAATCATGTCGTGGTAATTTTGATGTCTAAAACGTACGTAAATATCAAATATATGTTAAACGATTTTTTTGGGCATGCTATTTATTTTTTGTGGGCTCTTTATAATTCATATGATCTGGGAAAAATATGAGTTTGATTTTTGGAAGCCTAGATTTAACGTGGTGAATTATTGTTAAAACCGGATTTTAATAAAACAAAGAAAACAAATAAAATACAAATCGGGGTTATTAGGGTTAGGTTTCTTGGGCATAAATCTGATCATTAAAGGTTTTTTAAGGATGAATTAATGATGGTGCAATGATTGGTAAATAGTAGGGTTTGTAATTGTTTCTAAAAAGTCTAGCCGATTTAAAGTAAAAAGTATAAGGACCTGTTTTGCCAACTTTGAAACTTCTGGGATATTTTTTTAATGTCACATACATCTGTAGGAATGTGGGAAAAATATAACTTTGGGGTCCTAAGTGTAAATATTGCATTATAATGAATTAATGGCATATTAGGGCAACGAATTGAAATTAAATAAAAGAGAGGGACCAAAAGTGTAAATCTAAAATCTTGAGGTTATTTTGAGTTAATACTGATATAATAAGGTTGTTGTGTAATTTTGAGGATTTATGGGCTAATTATGTAATTGTTATGAACTATGACTTAATATATATGTTTTGTAAACTTAAAGGACTAAATATGTAAATTCTGAATTCTGAGGGGTCTAATCTGTAATGTACTAAAGTCTGATGGTATATTCTGTAATTATGAAATATAATATGTTTGTTTGGTAATTATGGATATTGTAGGGTTTAATTTGTAAAATATGTAATTATAAGGTTGGTTTTGTAAATTATGTAACTAAAGGGGTGTAATCTGTAAATTGTGAAACTTAAGGGAATAAAGTGTAATTCTGAATAAAATGAGTGTATAATTCTGTAACTTGAAGTATTTTCACAAAGGACCTTGGAAATTAATGAAGTTACATTTAAAACCCTAAACTTTGTATAATTGTCATTTAAAACCCTAAACTTCTGTAACTTGATAAAATATACTGTTATCCCATAATAATCTCTGAATAAGGGTTAAACCTAATCTGAAATGATAATATCTGTTAATTCTGGAAACCTGCTAATTATGGGAACTTACTAAATCTGGAAAGTTACTAAAAATAGAAAGTACTTAAAATGTAAAGGTAAACTAAAAGGAATAATCTGAATAAGAAACTTTAGTAATTCTGTCTTCCTCTTCCTTAGGTGTGAAGAAGGAGAAGTCCTGATCTGATTTCTGTGTTTGTTTGTTTGTCTGCTGTGCTAATAAGGTACAAATATTTTGCCCTTGTTCAGTAAGGGTTTTTCATCCCCTTTTCTTTCAGTTTTTCATTTTCTTTATTAGGATTTCCGATACCACTGCTATGTTCCCTTCTGTTGTGAATCTTTGTTGTGATCTGTTTGTCTTGAACCTTTTGTTTGAACCTCTGCTATGATTCTTGTATTCTGAACCTTTTTCCTGAACTCTGATTGATCTCTTGTTCTGAACCCTGAATTTGTGAATCTTGATTGAATCTGATCTGTGAACCTTGTTCTGAACCTTAACCTGATATATCTGTTGTAAACTTTGATTTGATTTTGGTATAAACCTTAACCTGTTAAATCCTTATCTGAACCTAATTGATTTTGAACCTTTATTAAACTACATATGAAACTGTTTAAGAAAAGCTATTTTAAAAAGGAGCGATACCACTTGAAATGGAAGTTACTAAAAGTTTTGGAAGACCATTTTTATGGAAACTATTATTAAAGGATTGATTTAAATGAGCTTTTGACAGGAACTTCTGAAATGGATTATTGCTATAAACTTGTAATTATTAACCTTTGATATACTCTTTTGGACTATTGGAAATAAACCTTTTAATCTGAACTTAAGCTTTGATATTAAACTTAATCTGATAAACTCTGATTTAAACCTTATTATCTTAATCTGAATTGTTGACATGACCCTTCTGTCATGAACCCTTAGATGTGACTCTGTTTATTATATGACATCTGACCTTGACCACAGTCTGATATCCGAGCCAATCACTAGGCATGAGGGTTTCATGTCCATGTCATTGATGCACCGATGGCATGACTCTAGGGCAGAAGAGTGATGACCTGTCCCGTCCTTGATTTTATCTGTTATGTAGGAGAAGATTCTGGCCTACTAGGGCGTATGGATGCATCCTAGTTCTGATCTGATTTCTGTTATCTGTTATTATGTTATCTGTTATATATATTTCTGGTGATTGATGGTGTGTGCGATACACGTCTTTCACATTATCTGGGAGCTGATCACTCCAATTGATACATGAGGTCACCCCTCATATTATCTGTTACTTGAGAGGCATCCCCTCTGGATTATTATATGATTAATCTGTTATGATATTATCTGTTATCTCTGGGCTCGTGATGGATTTCTGTATTTCCCTAAACCTGGTTTGTACATTATCTCTTTCTCATTCTTTTCTTTTACCCTTACTCCTTTCCTATTCTTTCACTTTAATTCTGTATCTGTATAATCTGTATTTCGGATTTGTTCTGTATTGTTATCTGTTATTGTTTCTGTCATCTATATATCTGTTCACTGAGCTCTAGTAGCTCAGCCGCATTTCTTTTCCTGCGGCAGGTTTTAGTAGGAAGCTGGGAATGAGTGAGAGTGTACCTCTGGACTTAGAAGGCTTGGTAGCTACTCTGGATTAGATTTGGATAGAAGATATTATGTTTTAGAATTAGTTTTGAAAGTTTTCGTTGTAACCTTGTAGATTCAGTATTTCATTTGTAATCCTTTGAGATTTTTTGTATTACTGTAGATGTATGCTCTGTTTTGATCTGATATGAATCCATTATTGTGATATCTTTACCCTTGTCGGGTTGGGGTGTTACACGAGTAATACTTCGGTTGAGGGAAACCAGAAAAGTACTTTGTGCGGTTAGCAATATTCAATTGACTGTAGGTGGTGATTGTTTTTAATGGATTAAGGATATACTCCACTAGATTTGCACTCGTGTTATGCATGTGTCTGTGTGTCTGTTAGTGTCGTGATTTCGTAGCACTCTCAAGATATGTTCACTTTAGATAATTATGGAATGTGATTTGAGACTTCCTGTTGAAACACTAGAATGTTGAATGTGATGGGAACCGGGATTCTAGTTTGTTTTCCTTAACATATTTGTTTAGATATATCGATTTGTATTAATGTTATAGATTAGCTATGGCACATGGAAAAATTTATGATTTTTAACTAAAATAAAAACTATTGAGCTATATACGGTCCTATTAAAGTGTGGCCGTAGGCTAGTTCTGAATCTAATCTTTGTGTTTTTAAGTACCGGGACTGAAGCCAAGAACTTTCAAACTTGGTGCCCTGACTGAATAAAATGTCTACAATTGATTGTGATTTACATAGAAATGATCTTCTGTGCACTGACGTATGGTGTGGTTTGTAGGCTGGTTCTCTTGGACTAAAGCTCATCCGTTGGACGAGAGAGCATTACCGTCTTTCTTTAATGGAAAATCAGAGAAGCGTACTCCTGAGATCTACATGGATATACGGAACTCTATTATGAAAAGATTTCACGCAGATCCTAATACGCAATTAGAGGAAAAAGATCTTTCTGAGATATCAGTCGGAGAATTGGATGCTAGGAAAGAGGTGATGGAGTTTTTAGACTATTGGGGATTAATTAATTACCATCCTTTACCTGAGGCAGATGTTGCCAACTCAGTGGTTGATGCTGAAGAAGCTGCAAAAGTAAATTCATTAATCCAAAAATTGTACGAGTTTGAGGTGGAACAATTGACCTCACCAGCTGCTCCCAGGAGTTGTTTTGTAACGCCTGCAGTTCCATCGCGGTTGCCAGAGTCCGTAATAACTGATGAATCGTTGCAGCCTGATGGACCATCTGTCGAGTATCACTGCAATTCATGTGCAGCTGATTGCTCTCGTAAGCGTTACCACTGTCAGAAGCAGGTCAGTTGTTTCTTGGAGTTCTTTATTTCCAAATTAGTGATAATTTTGCCATGACAGTTTTTGCTTGCTTCCTAAAATTGTTGTGTTACTAACACCACTTTACCAAAAAATACCTACTGATTTGCCCATCCGTTGCTTTCTAACATGTCGAAAAGAAGTAGATCAGTACAATGTCATATACAAAGGGGAATGAATGTAAGGATGTGGGAGAGGTGTGATTGCTAACGTGAAGGCAAGCAGATTGACAGAGGACTGCTTAAAGAAGGAAAATGACAGAGTCGATCACTATTTGCACTCTAGCAGTCGGTCCAAGCTCATAGAGTTTAGTCTTTCTGATATGTGTACAGAGTTGCAAATGTATGAAGTACACAGAATTTTGAGTTCACGCCAGCCTTTTTTTGTTTTAGTTGTGGTTCAAGTGTTTAACCACTTCTTATGTTGTCATACTTGAATTAACCTCATTGTTTTGATATATATATATATATATATATATATATATATATATATATATATATATATATATATATATATATATATATATATATATATATATATATATATATATATATATATATATATATATGAAATGCGTTATTTTGATATTTGTATTATCAGGTTTTTAATTTTGTATTATCAGGTTTTTAATTGTCATTTAATAGAAAATTAGGAACTGAAAAAAATTAATTTAAAAAAAAAAAAATTAGGTTATGACTCGCAAAAAGGAGAGTAATAAAACGTGGGTCATAAATGCGCGTCATAGAGGGATGACGCACAAATGCGAGTCATGAAGCTTTATGACTGGTCCATCCTTGACTCGCATTTGCGCATCATAAAGCCTCTTCTTGACTCGCATTTGGAGTCAAGAATAGCTGTTTTTCTAGTAGTGTAATTGACTCGCAACAGATCCATGTATTCTATCACCCTATTAATAAAGACACATAATAGTAAACATATATAGAATAATGACCATTGGTTGGTTAAAATAAATTTTCAAAAGATGAAGAAATAACGTACATCTTTATCCAACAGAATAAACTCCAAGCTCGTTCGAATGTTTTGTTTCGACCATTCCTTCCATAATCTGTCAATCTTCACACAGATGGTTTGTTTTACCTTGCTGGCAGTCAAGTCCTTCAACAAAACAATAGCATCAGGAGATACCATTATAAGAGTTTTGGGTGGCAGTAACCATGTCTTCGATATCAATTCCTTCAAAAAGTAAATAAGTGAATGTACTCAAATTAATAAGGATATAAAAACTAACCGGAAACATAGACATGTACTTTGAGGCATAAACATTTATTAAAACACAAATTAATAAACATACAACTAAGTGAATGATCATTCAAAGTGAAGCAAGTGGCAATTCATGAACATTGAACGATATAATAGATTCGCAACATATAAAAATGTCAATTTGGTTGGGACTCCACAACCATACAGATTCAGAAAATATTGTCTAAAAATATTTATTCATCAAGACTATTATCCAAAAGACATAAAAAATGCCACAAACACATTAACTACTCTTTTTCCACCTTGATCTGCACAGCTGGCTTTTTACCATTGGAAGACATGCTTCCATCCACTTCATCGTCTGCAGGACGCTTGTTCTTAACACCCAATTTGTCCGGATTTGTTGGCGTGGTGTTGTCATCCGTCTGAGATTCCAAATCCTGGACACATGGAAACACATACTTAGCACAGAAGAGGCATGTAACATTGCAAAATAAAGTTTCTTACAATTTAAAAGTAAGTAAACTCACAAATGGTGTGACAACGGGTACACTGACACTTTCGGCTTCATTGTCAGCCTGCAAAAAAATATAATTGAATGTCTAAGCTAATGCACGTTCTAATCCAGAAGAAAATAAACAAATATGTCGGTAGAAATAAACTGAGTTAATACCTTTAATGGTGTAGCAGAAGCTTCAAGCGACTCAATAATTTCAGGGTCAGAAGACATACGCAAAACATTAAAAATCGGCAACAACTTTTTTGCATTGTACTTATCCATGAACACCTTGAAGGCGTGTTTTGTTCCGATCATACTTGAAATCTCGGGGGGCACACTACTATCGTCACTCTGTTAAGATGCAGAAAATACATTTTATTACTTTCTATCAGACATTTGTTTAACAATATTCATAACTAATATTTTGTAACTGGATCACGTTACCTTCATGTATTTGTCACACAGCTGGTATGCCGATCTATCGACTATTGCTTGCACTTCATCGTTAAACAGGGACAAAGAGCATGTCCCAGTTGAATCTTGTACACGTATTTGCACACGGTACCTAACACACACAATAAATTTTGAAACAATTTATAAGACTGTTTAACATGTGAAATAACGTAATTTATATTATTGGATTAGTCAAGAACACTCACTGAGTTTTAAGGGTCGTACAAACAACGCCGCATTTAGTGCAATACCATTCGGTCTGCCCACCGCCTGTTTTTTGCATTGTTTCAGCTTCGAGATCCACAATATCACTTGTCTTAACAACCTTCTTTTTGCATTTACCACAACCAAGGTACCACCACCCATCTTCTTCAATTATTGCACATATAGTGCCAACGATGACAGACGGCTCACCCTAAAAGAAAAAATTCACACATATAAGGATGGTGACCAAGGACAGATCCATATTGGATGTTATAAGTTTTATGATTTTTGCACGTCTGTGTTTCAAATTATGTATACCTTTCATAAGATTCCATTATATATTTGGACTAAAATTATAATGATAGTAGTCTAATGGCTTATGTAAGTGGTACATGTTTAACATCCAATAGTTCGGCAATTTGTCTCAATGGATATTTGGTTACAAAATCATCCTTCGTAGAGTATCTGGAGGCAGTCGAAATACGTGATGCAGTATGCTCAGACTTCTCCTCTGTCTGGACACCCAGCAATCTGTGCATGTAAAATTGCGTGATAGGTTATTGTAATTTGAAACACAGACGTGCAAAAATCATAATACTTATAACACACAGTTGACTCGTCCATATTCTATGTTGACTATTTGTTATTGTACATTATTTAAACATTGTTGATGTGGTTTTTGTGATAAAAAGGTTTTGCAGACAGATTCATGAGTCTTTTACTACTACATATGGTTTTGCAAACAGATAAACAACTCCTAATATAGGCAAAGGTTGTGAAGACATAGACATACATTCATATGCGAAATAGAGAACAATATATCTGATTGAACCTGGTTTCCATTTAGAAATGCTGCATATAAACGGTTTTTGAATTTTGTACAGACCTTTGCCTAAACTCCTCAACGTCAGAGAATTCGGATGCTGATATACTATCTTTTCCGTTAAAGAGGAATAGCTTTGTGGCATTATAGCCATTCTGTACTCCCATTTTCCCTGTGAAAATCAAATATTTAGATGGTTAGATGAGATATGATAATTAAAATAGATTATGCGATCACACTTCATTAAGTCAGGGAAACTTACCGTCCCACATCTTCATCATGCAAAGATGAAGAACTGCAATTATCCTGGTATGATCAGCACATTGATTCAAAAAGTCTGAAAACTGCTGAGCAAATTCTCCCCAGAGAGTACACCTCATTTCATTATTTCTTCAACGAAAAACAGATCTCGCTTCTTAATATATTTTAAGTGAACATATATTTTTTTGCTAATATATAATTCTTACTTACTGTGCATCGATAAGGGTGAGAGGTTTCTTCTTTCCAGATTTCCCATTCTTATCAAAACAGTCGAGATCATCGCAAGCCACAACCTGGCCTATGACATCTGCAAAAGTGAAAACAAACACACCAAATGTTATACATCACTCTTCAATTTGGCTACATGGGTGTTGACTTTAGAAAAAGACACGTCAAACACTTACTAAACTGTCCGTCCTCTTCAACAGTAAGATTAGTTATGGTGTTAAATTGACGAAAGTCAAAACCATACATAGATCCAGAAAAGTCAACACACTTTTCAACAATGGTGTTCGATAAGAATGATAGGCGTAGGCCTTTTTTAACAATCCGATACTTTGGTTGTATCTCACCTAGAGAGTAATGCTGTAGCATGACATCACTTCCCTCTTGAAGCTGATGTTTGTATTGGTTAACCAATTTTTGGCGGATTTGAACTTGAACTCTGGTAGCCTGTTTAAGAGACATATATCATTACCTACTCTATATGCAGACTATAAAAACATACTTTATAATCTCTTTTTAATGTAACAACAGAAACATAATGACTTGCCTGTTCATCCATGACTATAAGCTCCAGATTACTGACATTTGGTTTCCCAAATATAGGCTGCATCCAAGCACGAATAACACGAACACGAAGTTTAATATTGTCTCTAACAGCAGAAAGATCATTGATGTACCCATTAACGACCTGAGACATTGTTTTAAATGATACAGACCTTTTTGTTTGTGAAGAAGGAGATGTACATTTACACCAACATTCATCCCCATTTTATAGCAAGATTCTCTATGAAATTAGGGCAAAATAATTTTTAGAAGCTAATCAATACAGTGATACAATGACATTACAATGAAATCAATCAAACGCTCCTTTCCTAATTTAAAAAAAAAAAAAAAAAAAAAAAAAAAAAAAAAAAAAAAAAAAACTGCTTTCCAAAAATAAAAATAGTTTTTCAAAACAACCGAATCATCAAATCATCAAATCATCAAAATGTATATATGCAGCTAATATATGCAGATCATTAAAAAAAAAAAAAAAAAAAAAAAAAAAAAAAAAAAAAAAAAAACAAAACTAATTAATAGCTTAGGCACAATGTATACAAACAACAATGTTGAACATCGCAATCACAATATATAGACACTAATATCCCCAATTTTTTAGATGATGAAATATATCCTAAAAGCCCTAAATCTATAAAATATAATAATCTTCAAATTAAAAGACTAATGAAGCAAAAAATAATCAGAAATTTCGTGAAAATCATATAAACTCGAGATTGGATTTGATTTAAATCAATTCAAAGTCAAAATTAGTGATAAAAAACGTAACAATTAACACAGGCGTTTGAAAAAATTAAATCAATTAAAACCTTCGAATTCATTACTTACCAAATTAACAATTACACATTCAATACTTACCAAATTGAAGATCCAAGGATTACTACCGCAGCTTAGTGCTTGTACGCCATTAATAGGAAGCGAGACACGTCAGAGAATTGATTGCAGGGGTTGCATTAGAGGGCTTGTACATTATTTTCGTTTATTATATTTTATAGATAACTAACAAGCTCATTCATCATATAGTTTTCGAAGATTAGCATTAGTTCAAGTTTTCCATTTCATTTGTAGTTTAGATTGTTCCAATATTGTGTTAGGTAGATTGTAACACCTTTTTACTTTCTACATGAGTGCCCGTTCATATTGACACGATTTTATAGCGGCAAATGGTTTATTTATGATATTGTGATTAAGTGTTTAGTGTAACGCCTATACATGCAACGTAAAATAATCAAAATTTATATAAAAACAAAGTCTCCTCAAGAAAAGGTGTTGTCCATATTCCATAACATGGTTTGATCAGATTTAACTTATGATGACAAATATTGGGTAATTTTAAATACAACATTAGATGAGAAAGAAGTCTTTTTTTCTTTTCTTTTTTTCTTTTTTTTTAATTAAGATAGAAAAGGACAACATTTATGGGAAGAGATAAAGGCGTAATAGTAATTTAACATTTTTATTTTTGATATTTTTTAAACAAAAACTCTTTGTCTTTGGGTATGTTTGGTAGCAAGCGTTTAAGAGCGTTTTAGAGCAACTAACAACTAGTTGTTAGCGTTTTGCATAAAATGTTTATTCGGAAATAAGCAACTAGCAAACTTACTTTTTCTAAAAGTTTCAAATCAAAATGCTACTTCTAGTAGCATTTACGAGCAACTAGCGTTTTCACTTACTAATTATGACTATGCAACTATGTTATCAAACCTTTTATCAAAACAAACAACTACCACTTCTTACTATTGCTTACTGCTACTACTTTTCGCTATCGGTTAACGCTATTGATTCTTGCTACCGCTATCTTAGCCAAATATACCCTATGTAAAAAATAGATCAAACTCCTTTGTTAAAGAAAAAAAAAAAGTACTTTTGTTTCTTATTTACAGAAACTTGATATTTATACAAACTATAAATAAATTTGTTACCCATAATAGCATCACGTGTAGTGGCTCAAGGCAAACTGTCACATCAACGCCACCTCAACATTTCCTCTTTTCACTTCCTTGTCACTCACACCTCCAAAAACACTCTCTACAGTAAGTAACTCAAGCCAAAACCCTACTTTTAGGACCCACCATTTTAGTTTATTTTTTTCAAACCACCTAATTTTCACTAAAATAAAAATACAAATTACATAAAAATACAAAATAAAAACATTTACTTAACTTTCTACTAACTTTTCTAAGAATTACTACAAACTATCAAATTTATTAAAGGGGATAAAACTTAAAGTATAACATTCTAAAAGGTCTAAAATGAAAAGAAAAAAAAAATCGTCTTCCTCATTCAACACACACAAACTTTATAAATAAGAAAAACCCATTTAAATCGGAAAAAAAAAAAAAAAAAAAAAAAAAAAAAAAAAAAAAAAAAACTCTTCATTTGGCGCAAGCAAAATTCTTGTCGTTTCATTTGGCGCGGCCTGGGGGGGTTTCCAGTGCAATGGCGCGTCTTTAGCGCCAGTCCACGTCGACTTGGAACAGACTCAAAGTGACTACACCCCTTGCTATAAGTGGTTATACAACATTTACAGTCATATTTACTAGTTTTGTTTTTTATACTTAACTCAAGTTCTAATAAAAACCATAGCCAATGGTCAAACAATACCTAATTTTTTTTAAAGGAACAAAGTAAAGTGTAAAAACCGTCTTTCTTGTCTGGTTCGTCCTCGAGTTTTCTAGGGCCCTGGACGAAAACTCGAAATGAAGCCCTCAAAAATAGATGATGTGTCTATTTTTATAAAGATCCATGAAAATGATTTATGTAATAAGTGTTATCCTTCAAGCATTTCTTATGCAAGTTATTTTAACTAATTTTCGTGGTCAATCTAACACATATAAGTGCCAAAATATATAAGTGCCAAAATGATAATCATGAATACAATATGAAATATTTACCAAGACGCCTCCTACTCACCTACATCAAAAGAAAACCAAAGGCATAAAAACTCCTTAGAAATAGACATTAGATAGTGTACAATAAAAACAAATATGTCTAGAAAATAGTAGATTTAAGATATATTTTCAGCTAATGACTTTCTTTTTAAACAAAATTTGTGTGCATATCTATCACAACCTATATAAAACACAAGTGTGATTCCTATATTTAGAAACAACGAGCTGGGAAACCCGCGCGTTGCAGCGGGAATGCTATGTAAAGTAAAAAAGTATTAGCGTAGAGTTATGCAAAAATGTTAAAAACATAACAGTTATGCAAGAAAGTATTGAATGTTCATTTAAAGTAACCATATTGTATAACAACATACAGTTATGCTACATATAGCTTCCTTAAGTTTTGGAAAGTGTAAATGGGAAGGCCTAGCCTGTATAAACTCTGCAGGCAGACACATGCCAGGTTAAATGGAACTTATTGCCTTAACCTTTCATCAGCGATTAATCGTTCAACTACTTACAAAGGCACAATCTTCTTCCATAAATAACCAATTGGCGTCCTGTAATTAAGTCGATTAATCGTTCAACTACTTACAAAGGCGCAATCTTCTTCCAGAAATAACCAATCGACGTCCTGTGGTTAAGTGAAGTAGCCAATTTTCAGCATCGTCTGCACACATAAGACAAAACAAAGCATAGCAGTTTAGCATAGTTATCCAGGTATGATGTTTGTCAATAGTTAGATGGGATACAAACACATCATTCACGAAATCCCTAAATGCATACATGTTGCCATCACAAAATTATATGAATAGTAAGGTAATGTCACTGTTAGCTGGTTTATTTATGTGTTCTACATATGACCATTTGTAGGCATCTTTAAAGAATTTAGGCTCACATATGATGGTTAATTAAGACAATGCAAAAGTTCAAAAGCGAAAGTGGATTATGTAAATAATTGTTGTTTATTCCATTTAAAAAATAAGCTGATACTTTTTCATGCATTTAAAAAGTGGTTATCCATGATCCTATGCCTAAAAGCCATAGCAAACTCTTAAAGAAGCAAATGATGATACAAATTTACCTTAAAAATGATCGGAGTGCTGAGTAGGTTGTCCTTCATAAAGTCTGCAGCCGGCCCATTTTGACATGCACTAAAAACAGCCCCTTTTGACCCTAAAAAAAAAAAAAAACAACAACAACAAAAACAACAAAAAGCCTTTTGACATGTTGCCGAATCCGCTATGTAGTTTGACGCAAAACCACCATTTGCTTAGGGATATTATTCTTAGGCACAGGAACAGTTTTGGGTGTTGCATAAGAATAGACAAACCAAAAAAAATGATAATAGAAAACATAAGTAAAAGAATTTTGTAAATCATGTAAATCTTTTTAGTGGCCTTTGTATCTTTCATGCCGATGAAAAAAAGTCCACTAAGTACAAATGTATATTAAAAAACAAAACGTAACTCAAATTGCAAATTACTACCTTAACTCACGTAAAGCATTCATCTTTTTTTTTTTTTAACCTTGACACTCCCATAGTAAATAAAGAATCAGAAATGTATGGACATATAAATGACAGCATGAAATAATTTGTAATTCAGACCTAGGCAAACTTGCCAGAACTGCGCATTGGTTGCTCATGTTATAGCTTGATGCACGAACACACCATCGCGCAATGGGTCAGTTGTGTGGATATAGCACCAAAGGCGAACGGCAACGATTTTGATTGCAGCTAGCGCGCCCCTTTTCTTTCCACTTTCTCTTAGTCAAGCTTTGAAGCCCCTACCTACCCCTCACCTGGCCTGCGAGGGGCTTCAAAGGCTCACAATGCCCCGGCTGCCAAGCTACCGGTGTCGCCAACTTACCCATGGTGCAACAGTCCAGCTCTGCAAATATAGCAGCCAAAGGCAAATTAGCATACGCTCATGAAAAAAAGTCCACAAACTACAAATGTATATAAAAAAACAAAACGCAACTGAAATTACAAATTACTAAATTCGTCTTCTTTTTTTTTTTTTTTTTTTTTTTTTTTTTTTTTTTTTTAACCTTGACACCCCCATAGTAAATAAAGTGTTAATGCAAATAATGTTCTAAAAACGTTATTTATATCTTTCGATTACTTCACGTTTTGAGGATGACAAAATGTGAAATCATGTTACGTTAAAATTAACGTAAACAAGTTTTTAATCGGAAGATACCGTTTCTACGCAAATCACTCTAGAATAAATTTACAACTTGACAAATGATCAAAGAAGTGAATTTGTGTTTTGAGACTTCACATTTTAATGGGACAAAATATTTTTTTAAAAATACACATGACAAATTATTTTTGAATTATTAAGAAATGTTTTAATGAAAAAATAAGTTTGAAAATCACAACAGCTATTTTTCCCCCCAAAATCAGCTCCAACCTTCCCTAAATAAGTTTTCACCAGAAAAGACAAAATTTGGAGCTTCCTAGTCTAGGACGGCTCCACGGTTCCACTAAATTTAGTGGAGCCGTGGCATGTTTAGTGGAGCCGTCCATACTATTTTTTCTGTAACGTTCAGATTTTCTTTGCCTATAAATACCAACCCCTTTCACAGATTTTAGGCATCCTTACACACACAAAACTTTCTGAGTTGAATACTCTCTTCACACTTTCTTTCTTAGATCATTTAGGTTAGTTTTTCTTTTGTTCAAGAGTGATCCAATCATCCTTCAAGTGATCCTCTTCATTCCTCTTCACTTGCAAGAGAAGAACACAAGTATCCAAGTTGATACAAGGTGTTATCATTCCTCTTCACTAGCAAGAGAAGAACTCAAGTATTCAAGAAGATACAAGAGTTGTAGTTGTTAGGTTTTTGTAACACTTGTTACATCCTTGTTGTATCTTAGCATACATCAAGATTATCTTTCTTTTGTGAGAGTGTGAGTGAAGATCATTGTGATCTTAAGAGATAGTGAAGATCTCTTAAAGCCATTGGGCTTGTGTGTGAGTGATCAAAGGATCTAGAGTAGTTAGATTAAGTAGAGTGAAGTGAGAGTTGATCTTTGTGATCGTGTTGAGATCGTGGTGATCTCTTGTAGCCATTAGGGCTTGTGTGATTGGTCACGTGGACCTTGGTAGATTGGTGCTAGCTAAGATTAGCACTCGACATTTAGCTTAGTGTCGGTAATAGGATAAGCGACGTGTACGGTTTTCTCCGCCTGAAGGGAGGTTGTTGACATAGTGCTTGAAACTCTCGAGTGTGGTACTCGGGGAGTGGAGTAGGGCGAAGAAGAGCTTCGTAGCTGAACCACTATAAATCCTTTGTCTCGGTTTGATCTTTCCAACTCTACTCTTTACTTTCATTATTTTGTATTAGTTAGTTTAGTGTGTAGTTCATATTGGTGTTGATTGATTACACATAGAGTTCGAATCAAAGTTTCCAATAGCCAACTTTTAAAACAAGATTTTTAAAAGAACTTTAAACCGGTAAACTATTCAACCCCCCCTTCTAATTTCCCACAATTGGTATCAGAAGCCACGTCAGTCAAGATTTTAAAGTATATTGTATTTTAAAACTTAAATCGATCAATGGATTCCGACAAATATCTAGAAGGGCAATCTATGCAAAGACCACCACTTTTCGAAACCGATTGTTTAATATATTGGAAAACAAGATTCGAAACATATGTAAAATCAAAAGACATTGATCTTTGGCATGTTATTACCGAGGGTGACTTTCAACCTATTCAAATGAATCCGGAAACTAAAAAGGATGAAATAGTTTCTTATGATAAACAAAGTGATGAACTTAAAAGGAAATTAGCCAAAAATAATGAGGCTAAAATGATGATTTATAATGCTTTGCCTTAAAAGGAATTTGAAAGAATTTTTATGTGTAATACGGCAAAAGATATTTGGAAAACGTTGCTAGTCATTCACCAAGGTAATAACCAAGTCAAAGAGAACATGATAGATCTTCTTGTTCAACAATATGAACAATTTTCCATTTCGGAAGATGAGTCAATAGATAATGCTTTTGCTAGATTTAATACTATTATCACTAGTCTTAAAGCTCTTGATGAAGGTTACTCTAGCAAGAATTATGTTAGGAAGTTTCTTAGGGCTCTACATCCTAAATGGAGAGCAAAGGTCACCGCCATAGAAGAGTCAAAGGACTTGGCGACCTTGTCACTCGATGAACTTATAGGAAACTTGAAAGTTCACGAGATGATAATCAAGAAGGACTCAGACATAGTTAAAGGCAAAAGCGAGAGAGTTAGATCTCTAGCATTGAAAGCCAAGAAGGAGTCTAGTGATGAGGAATGCTCGAGTTCCGATAGTGAAGATGGGGAATATGCATTAGCGGTTAGGGACTTTAAAAAGTTCTTTAGGAGAAGAGGTAGGTTCGTTAGGCAACCTCGTGATGAGAAGAAGACATCACAAAAGAACCATGTTGAAAAGAAAGGGACAAGTGATAGGAAATGCTTTAGGTGCGGAGATCCTAATCACCTTATAGGAGAGTGTCCCAAACCACCGAAATTCAACAACCAACGAGCTCTCATAGGAGGCTCCTGGAGTGACAGCGGTGATGATGAAGAAAAGAAGCCCAAGGACGAAACATGTCTAATGGCTCATACTTCAAATGAGATATGCTTGGGAATTGACTTGGAGCCTGACGAATGGGTCAAGGATAGTGGATGCACTAACCATATGACGGGTAACCGAAGTTTATTCTCATCATACAAGGCATACAATGGAGGTAATGTCACTTTCGATAGCAAACTTAAGGGCAACATTATAGGCAAAGGTACGATCACTCAAAACTCCCTCACTATTAGAAATGTTGAGCATGTAGATAACTTAGGATTTAATTTGCTTAGTATTAGTCAAATGGTAGATAATAAGTGTACAGTTATATTCTCTGAAGAGGGTAGTGAGATCATTAAGGATGGTAAAACCATAGGCAAAGGAGTTAGGAGAAATGGCTTATTTGTTATGAAAATAGGAAATAAGCCTCAGGATAGGATATGCTTAGCAACCATAGATGATAACTCTACTCTATGGCATAGAAGATTAGGTCATGCCAATATGCGATTGATACAATCATTGGCATCAAAGGAATTAGTTAGAAATCTACCTAAGATTAAGTTTGACAAACACTTTTGTGACGCTTGTAAAGTTGGAAAACAAGCACATTCTAGTCACAAAGCTAAGAATATGGTCTCGACCTCTAGATGCCTAGAACTCCTTCACATGGACTTATTCGGTCCATCCGTTGTATGGAGCTATGGAGGAAATCACAACACCTTAGTAATAGTTGATGACTATTCTAGGTATACTTGGACTAGATTTCTTAAGAATAAGACACAAGCTTTTGAGGAATTTGAAATCTTTAGTAAGAAAGTCCAAAACCAACTAGGATGTACAATAGTTTCTATTAGCACGGATCATGGTCGGGAATTTGATAATGAAGTGCAATTTGGAGTATATTGTGATGCTAATGGTATTACTCACAATTTCTCGGCTCCACGCACTCCACAATCAAATGGGGTAGTCGAGCAGAAAAATCGTACTCTACAAGAAATGAGTAGAACGATGTTGAATGAACAATCAATTCCGCAAAAGTTTTGGTGTAATGCGGTGGACACCTCAACTTATATTCTTAATAGGATTCTAATTAGACCTATCTTAGGAAAAACCCCATATGAAATCATGAAAGGTAGAAAACCTACTCTTGATTATTTTAGAGTGTTTGGAAGCAAGTGCTTCGTACTAAACACTAAAGATTACCTCACCAAGTTTGACCCAAAGTCTTACGAAGGTATCTTCCTAGGTTACTCCCAAAATAGTAAAGCCTATATTATCCTAAATAGAGAAACCATGAAAGTCGAAGAATCACTCAACGTGACATTCGATGAAAGTCCTCCACAAACTAAGACATCACCCTTGGTGGATGATAACTTAGATGAGGACGAAGCCATTAAGGTTAATAGCAAGAAAACCCTAGAAGATGACATTGAGGATGAAATAGTTGAAGTTGACGAAATTGTCAACATTAAGGAATCCAAAAACCATCCTATTGAAAATGTCATAGGTAATCTAAACCAAAGAACCCTTAGGTCACAAGCACAAAACAAAAGTAATTTCTTTTGTTTCATATCTACCGTAGAACCTAAGAATGTAGGTGAAGCGATTAAGGATGAAAGTTGGATACTTGCCATGCAAGAAGAACTTAATCAATTCACCGCAAACCAAGTTTGGGATTTAGTACCTCTTCCTAAGAATCAAACAATCATAGGAACTAAGTGGGTGTTTAGGAATAAACTCGACGAAAATGGCGTCGTAGTTAGGAATAAGGCAAGGTTGGTAGCACAAGGCTATAACCAACAAGAGGGAATAGATTATGATGAAACCTATGCACCCGTAGCTAGATTAGAATCAATTAGAATACTCCTTGCCTATGCTTGTGCCTTAGATTTTAAACTATACCAAATGGACGTGAAGAGTGCGTTCCTTAATGGTTATATCAACGAGGAGGTGTATGTTGCACAACCTCCGGGATTCGTTGATTTCGAATATCCGAATCATGTTTACAAGCTCAAGAAAGTACTCTATGGTCTTAAAAAAGCTCCTAAAGCTTGGTATGATAGACTGAAAGCTTTCTTGATTGAACATGAATATACCATGGGAAAGGTTGATAACACACTCTTCACAAAGAAAAGAGATTCACATCTCATTATTGTTCAAATATATGTCGACGACATTATATTCTGATCAACTTGTCCAGAGATGTGCGATGATTTCTCTAAGATCATGCATGACGAGTTTGAGATGAGCATGATGGGTGAATTGAACTTCTTCCTTGGTTTACAAATTAAACAAATGGAAGATGGTATCTTCTTTAATGAAGCTAAGTATACTAAAGAAATGCTTAAGAAGTTTAGTTTAGAAGAGTCTAAGCCCATGAAAACCCCTATGTCCACGAAAATAAAACTCACGAAAGATGAAGAAGGTGAGTCCGTGGATAGCACTAAGTATAGAGGTATGATAGGAAGTTTACTATACCTCACGGCAAGTAGGCCCGACATCATGTTTAGTGTCTGCCTTTGTGCTCGCTTCCAAGAGGATCCCAAAACCTCTCACCTCGAAGCGGTTAAGTGTATCTTCCGATACATTAAAGGCACTATACACTTGGGATTATTCTATCCCAAGGGGACCGGTGTAGAAACTGTTGTCTATGCCGACTCTGATCATGCGGGAGATTATGTGGATCGAAAGAGTACAAGTGGCGTTTTTACCTTCATGGGTTGTTGCTTAACTTCTTGGTTCTCCAAGAAACAAACGGCTCTTGCTATCTCCACAACCGAAGCCGAGTACGTAAGCGCCGGAAAGGCATGTCAACAAGCACTATGGATGAAACAAGCTCTTATAGACTATGACATCCATTTAGATGACGTCCCCATTATGTGTGATAATAAAGGTGCTATTGACTTGAGCAAAAACCCCGTTCAACACTCCCGTACTAAACATATCGAAATTCGCCACCACTTCCTTCGTGATAATGTTCAGAAAGGAAATATTTCTATTGAGAAAGTTCCTTCTCAGGACAATATCGCAGACATCCTTACCAAACCTCTTAAACGATAATCCTTCAACTACCTTCATCTAGGTCTAGGAATGATGGAACATGTTCCATAAACCTCATGACTCTTGAAGTCATCCCGTGTGTCTTGTTAAGTCTAGTTTAGGTTCCCTAGTCAAAAGAATTTATTAGGTATAAATTCTTTCCTCGTGTCATAGAGTCTCACTAAAACAGCGAGACTTATTCGTCAAACATCAAAATGGGACAGAAAACCATCCCTGCAGATACACGGCTCCACTAAATGTGGCACGGCATTGTTAAATTTAACGGTACCGTGGAACCGTGCATCTGGAACATTTCGTATTTCAGTTCCCTTTTTCCACACCACTCATTCCAAACCCTCATAACCTCAGCAACTGCTGTCACAACTTAACTTCACACCCAAAACTTAATTACACCCCTTCAAGATCATATTCAAGACATTGAGTTTCAATATCCTCAATCATTCTCACCCTTTTCAACAAAAATTGTAAGTCTTCTTACTCCAATTTTTCTTAATTTTGAGTCTAGGGTTTATGCATTGATGAAAATTGAATTGGGGTTTTTCAATTTTCTCTAGGAAATTTTCAATTAAAAGTCATCAACACCAAAACATTTCAAAATCTTTGATACCAAAACATTGAGGTTACCAAAACACCCCAATTCCATCATTTTCAAAATCTCACGAAACTAGGACCATGAAATTGTTCTTTTCATGCATTGTTGATGCAAACTAAAAACACTTTCTCATGTATACAAGATCTCACAAATCATGATCGAACTACATAATCAATATGTATCCTTCGACTTATTTGCTTGAGCAAAAGTAAAATTAGGAGTGTTTGGGTAATCTCATTATTTCCTTTTGAGTCGAGATTGCCGCACCTCCACATAGTTTACATATAGGCACACACTAGGCATGTGCATATAATGCAACTATTCTTCATACTAATTTTTCCTAAAAACACTTTTATAGGAAACAAAAATGTCTCATGAATATGATTTTGATCATCTCCTAACCGACACCTACACACCTCAAATATCACAAGAACCCACAACTCCCGGTAACCACATTCGTGCCTATGTCAATCTTGAAACCCGTCGGTTTCATGAAGGCCGTGTCGTTGATCAATCCCTTGTTTACCATCGGGACATCAACACTTCTTTTAGAGCTATAGGATTCGATTGCTTACTCCACATAAACGAGCACATTTGTCCTCGCTTTATATTGGAATTCTTCTGACAAGTTGAACTCGTACGTAACGAGGATCAATCCTTGTCTCTTTGGTTTTGGGTCAGAAATTTCAAATTTGTCCTAACCCTTGAGCAATTTGCTCAAATCCTTCAAATCCCCAATCATGGGCAATGTGCCTATACTGAGGATTGGTGTCTTGAGTCCCTCTTCAACTATCGTGAAGAGGATAGTCCATATTGTTCCTACATACCCTCTCCCACCGAACTAACCAAAATCATCCGTACTCATAAGTACTCCTCTTATCCTAATCCAACGAAAATTCGTTTGGACGAGGTGCGTCATGAACTACTTTCTTGGGCAGTCATCCTGCGAGAAAATGTTCCAAGTCTAACAGGAAATCGTGAGCAACTCCCGACGTGTTGTGCTCATATGATCTACTGTCTCCTTACCCAACAACCATACAATCTCGCTTACTTCTTCGCTAAGCGAATTGTACATCTCAAGGGTAATAAGAATAAATTGATACCCTATGGGATGTTCCTAACCCGTCTCTATCACCACTTCATGAACCTACACCCTTACCTTCATGGTCCTTAATAATCACTTTTCACACCAGTCATGAAACCCATAACCGAGTCATACGTGTCAACCATTCTCATTTCCGAATCCTCCACCCACTATGCACCCTTTGATGATCCAAATCATGAGAATGCGATAAATGCTCAAGACGGGAGTATAACAAGAATGGGAGAAGGCTCAAGTCATAAGTAGTTATGAAGAGATTTATATCTCCTACTAGGGCTTATTCTTAATAGACTATATTAGGAATTAATACTATAATTATCTTGCATGCTTAGTACTAAATCCATCACCATGCATGAATGATCTATGTGATATTTGGATGTTAGTTTATCTTGTCCTTTATGCTTGCATGCTTATGATTATCTTGGAAAATTGCTTGATAATCTTTATGTGCTAGATGTAGCATTATAGGGGACATATTAGGAAAACAAATACTTAGTGAGTTGAGGCACTTTCATTTCCAGGAACTAGTTCCCCTAGAAAACATCCCCCTAGCTGCCCAGAACTAGCCTCAACAGAAATTTTCGTGACAATAGTGTCACGGTACCACTAAATAGGGATGGTACCGTTAAATTTAACGGTACCGTGGGTCATTTAGAGGAACCGTGTCCTTGTTTGATGGATTTTTACTGTTCCTGCTAGAATCCCTGCAACCCTAACCTCAAACCTGCAAATTTTGCAACCTCACACACACCCTAAGATTCCCTTGCTACACCATAGGACACTCTCATCAACTTTAATTCAAATTTCACCCAACTTGCCTATTTAAGGCCTCACCCTTGCAAGCTTATCTTGCACTTCACCTTCAACCTCCCATCACACAAACACCATGTCTTCCACACAAGGATCCACCTCTCACATCTCTAAGAAACCTAGGATAACCGTGAAACCACCCTCAAAACCACTCTTTTTGGATCTCACAAAAGATGATGAAGCTATGACACCACCTTCCCAAGCCACTCCTTACTCACCATCACCACCTAATGCACCCTCTAAAACATCCTCTTCCTACACAACATCTTCATCATCCTTTAACACAACATCATCTATGGAGTACACACTATCCCCTATAACTCCATTGGACTATGCCATGCCAACTCCATCCCCAACAAACTCACCACCACCACCTTCTCCTATCATGGCACAACCCATCCAACCCCATCCCTTTGATTTACATAGGGCTAATTGCCTATGTTGTCTCCATAACCGTAATCTCATCTTCTTCTTAAGAGACGAGATTCATTTCATGTTCTCTTTTATAGAACATCTCTTAACACCACCACCACCCCAAATGATGCCACAATCTCCACCACCTCCTAACCCAAACAACTAAACATGCCCTTGTTTAGTTTCTCACCAATAAACCTTTAGGACCCTTCTTGGAAATGAAGCTTGCCTTTAGTCATTAGGGATTTAGGTTTCCTATTGTCTCTTTTATGCTTCTTATGTAGTCATACCTATGTATGACATTTGCTTTTATGAATGAATGCTTTCATTTTATGTGGATGCTTAGCTACTTAGTCATTCATTTTGTGGTTGGATATTTGTCTTAGGTGCTACATATTAGATATTGTATATATGTCATCTAACCTTGTTTTGTAGCACGAATCCTTGCTCGATTCCTTGGTATTCTCCAAATGAGGGGAGTATACGTCAAGGGGGAGCTTTAGTCACCTTTTTGATTTGACAAAAAGGGGGAGAAATGGGAGTAAACTCATTAAAAACTTGTTAAAACTAATTTTAACTTAAAATGAGTTTATATTTTGTCATCATCAAAAAGGGGGAGATTGTTGATGCAAATAATGTTCTAAAAACGTTATTTATATCTTTCGATTACTTCACGTTTTGAGGATGACAAAATGTGAAATCACGTTACGTTAAAATTAACGTAAACAAGTTTTTAATCGGAAGATCCCGTTTCTACGCAAATCACTCTAGAACAAATTTACAACTTGACAAATGATCAAAGAAGTGAATTTGTGTTTTGAGACTTCACATTTTAATGGGACAAAACATTTTTTCAAAAATACACATGACAAATTATTTTTGAATTATTAAGAAATGTTTTAATGGAAAAATAAGTTTGAAAATCACAACAGCTATTTTTCCCCCCAAAATCAGCTCCAACCTTCCCCAAATAAGTTTTCACCAGAAAAGACAAAATTTGGAGCGTCCTAGTCTAGGACGGCTCCACGGTTCCACTAAATTTAGTGGAGCCGTGGTATGTTTAGTGGAGCCGTCCATACTATTTTTTCTGTAACGTTCAGATTTTCTTTGCCTATAAATACCAACCCCTTTCACAGATTTTAGGCATCCTTACACACACAAAACTTTCTGAGTTGAATACTCTCTTCACACTTTCTTTCTTAGATCATTTAGGTTAGTTTTTCTTTTGTTCAAGAGTGATCCAATCATCCTTCAAGTGATCCTCTTCATTCCTCTTCACTTGCAAGAGAAGAACACAAGTATCCAAGTTGATACAAGGTGTTATCATTCCTCTTCATTAGCAAGAGAAGAACTCAAGTATTCAAGAAGATACAAGAGTTGTAGTTGTTAGGTTTTTGTAACACTTGTTACATCCTTGTTGTATCTTAGCATACATCAAGATTATCTTTCTTTTGTGAGAGTGTGAGTGAAGATCATTGTGATCTTAAGAGATAGTGAAGATCTCTTAAAGCCATTGGGCTTGTGTGTGAGTGATCAAAGGATCTAGAGTAGTTAGATTAAGTAGAGTGAAGTGAGAGTTGATCTTTGTGATCGTGTTGAGATCGTGGTGATCTCTTGTAGCCATTAGGGCTTGTGTGATTGGTCACGTGGACCTTGGTAGATTGGTGCTAGCTAAGATTAGAACTCGACATTTAGCTTAGTGTCGGTAATAGGATAAGCGACGTGTACGGTTTTTTTCCGCCTGAAGGGAGGTTGTTGACATAGTGCTTGAAACTCTCGAGTGTGGTACTCGGGGAGTGGAGTAGGGCGAAGAAGAGCTTCGTAGCCGAACCACTATAAATCCTTTGTCTCGGTTTGATCTTTCCAACTCTACTCTTTACTTTCATTATTTTGTATTAGTTAGTTTAGTGTGTAGTTCATATTGGTGTTGATTGATTACACATAGAGTTCGAATCAAAGTTTCCAATAGCCAACTTTTAAAACAAGATTTTTAAAAGAAATTTAAACCGGTAAACTATTCAACCCCCCCCCCCCTTCTAGTTTCCCACATAAAGAATCATCAACAGTTCAGCAGCAGACATACATCAACAATTCAGAGCAGCATGGCCTTGTACCTTGTGGTAAAACTTAGAAAATTCAGTACGGAAGAATTCTATCTCTCGTTTCAGGTTTTCATTCTCTTTAGTTAATACGTCAATTTGCCATTTTTGCCTTGCATTGATAGACTGCGAACTGCTGCTTTGCTCCCACCGTCTCCGAGAGAGAATTGGAGACCTAACAGTAAATGTTTACATTATACATATATAATCCAAAAAAAAAAAAAAAAAAAAAAAAAAAAGAAAAAAAGAAAAAAAGAAGAAGTAGCATTTCCAATATGGATCCAATTAAGCAAAAAAAGTATATTATGGACCTTGATAAGTGGTCACGGAGAGAAAATCGATCTTCTGGAACGTGAAGAATGAGACTATTGTCCATATGATTCGCAGCAGTAACCAACGCTTCAAGATTTCCCTTCTTACTTTCTCCCGGGATGCTGTTATCTTCTAACGGATCACGCCACATCGGACGCCGCGGCATGCAGAATTTGGCTTATGCTGGTATAGTGCTGGTGTCAGAATCATCATCCAGATTAACAAAAATATAAACAAAAAATGCACATAAAGCTACTATGACAATGGATATAAGTTCTCAGTCCACTACCCGCTCTTCCACGAATCATGTGGTCAAGGTCCCAAGTCCCATTCTATATCATTGCGCATCTAACAGTTGTTTATTAAAGAAAGTTCAATGGGTGAGGTTACAGTGATAAAGAAATCCTATCTACCTAATCATATTAATTATCCAACAGCAATAATATACATCAAAAATCTGTTCCAGGTTGACCCAAACTAAAAATGCAGTTTTTATCATTGTAAAAAAGTAGAAAAAGCATATAAAACGGGGCTAACAACACCAACAGGAAATGAGCAAGAATGTAATGTCAATATAGAGGGGTTCTTTTCTTGAAAATGCATACCTGACAGGTGTAAATGATAAGCATGAGATTGTAAGAAAGTACAGGTTAGCTACCCGCCTGAGCTGTCAGTCATAAGCAAGGATACCATGTCAATTTATAAGATACTACGAAAATTGAAATTCAGTTGCAATGACCACTTCAAACTTCATAATTAGATATTACAAAAGATTTACCTTCTCAAACAGTCCCTTTGGCAAAAAAGAAAAAAGGTTGTACTTTGTTGTTGACACCGCATTTCCCTGATCACACCAAAATAAAATAAACATTACGTTGCAGCTTACCGATATACCAAGTACATCAAAGAAACACAATTAACTTCCATGAAAATGGTAGTGACAGTATATTTTGTGCATATGCGGCTATATGTTCTGTGTGAAGAGAGTGTGCCACTCTTAAGGTCAGTGATCTAGAGTGTGCCCTATTGAATTTGGCAACCGTCAAAGACACACTCCACCAAAAGGAACTTACATCTGTCCCCCTTTTAGACTTCTAGTTACTATACGTTCTCAATGTGCAAACGTGATGCCACATAATGACTGGCAAACAATCCAGCATAGCTCAGATAACAGACAGCATAATCCCCACAATTCCACCTAAATTGATTTCAACTAAATTCCAGCACAGCTAAGTTACCTCTCTAAACAAACTGTAGCTTAAAAGTTATCGATCTTAGACAACCCTGTACCAGAAACCAATTGCTCTATACATAACATCTCAAGAAAAACTAAATTATTCTATTTCCAAAAATGAAAACTAAAGCACTGAACATAACATTTTTTTAAGCATGCCCCTGAAGAACACCACCAAACACTAATTAGTATAACAATACATCGTAAGATTACTATCTCTTTCATAGAATTTAGGAAGATTACTATCCCATTTAACGTACGCTTTACTCTTAATCCTCATACACCTAAGCCTAACACATCACTAAATCAACAATCCAATTATAATCACAACATCAATAACAACCTTAAAAAAAAAAAAAAAAAAAAAAAAAAAAAAAAAACCAAAACTTAAACTCGGGCAAACGGCGAACAAACGGGCGAAACTCATCCGACCTTCGAGACGGCAAAGTAGGGCCGTCATTCAAATCCTGAAACTCAGGATCAACTTGAGGAGACAAAAACCCAATAAGGAGATTCAATATATAAATCGTTAAAGCATAAGAGACGAATTAAACCAAAATATACCTTTGATTAACCTAATTAGGATCGAGTGAATCTGATTTAGGTTTTGAGAATCAATCTGATTTGCGTTTGATTCAAATCCAAACAACCCCTAAAATCAATGTAAAAATTATTCTTCTTTATAAGATCAGTTTAAACCACATACCATTCCTCAATGCTCTGTATATCAGCATCATAAACAATCTATGGTAATTGCTCTCAACATAAGGCGGGTAACTGAAGAAGATGTGAGAGAGTGATTTAAGGTTTATGTTTTTTGTGATAGAGAGGATGAATGAGAGGTGTGGAATTTCTAGGGGATGAGGTGAGGAAGAAAGGTGTAGAATTTGAGGGAAATGACTTCTTATGCCGGTGAGAAAAAAAGGACTTCTAATAACTGTTGTGTACAACTTCGGAGCACAGGTACTGTGCGAACCACTGTTCCAAACACTGTTTCGAACAACTATTTTAAGCACACCAAAAAACGGGTTTTAGTATATATAGTAATAAATCATCAAAAAATCCTCAAAACTCTAAAAAAACTACACGTGGAATTAAACACTAAAATAGCAAGTTTAGCAAAAAAAATTAAATATTTTCGGATGGAATAGTCAACCGAATGGTTGAGGCAATTTAAAAAAAAATCCATTTTAATTAGGAAACACACAACGAAATATCATGTGTTTTTAAATAGGCAGAATTGCATATATATCCCTCCCAAAGTGAATAATTGCATATATATCATTTGTACAAGTTTTTGATGCACATAGTACAATGGTTTTTATGCATGCTTTGGATATATATGCAATTATGCATTTTCGGAAGGATATATATGCAAAAACCAATCAAATCAAAATTCTAAATGGATAACCTTTATTTTTTGACACCATAACAAAGTAAGAACAAAGTTGTAAATCAATATCATGTGTTTTTTTTGCCACCACGAAACTATATTGAGTGATTATGATTAGTTAACTGATATGTAAATATATTTAAGCTCATGGAAATTACATGCAGTTAGGTTGCTAAATGCAGCTATATGAACTTTTAGTCTTATAACAAATTTTTTTATGTATGCTGATACCTTCTTATTATGCACATCAAGTAAAATTTTGCAACCATTACATAGTGATATACCAATTGGTTATTTATTTCACAAAAATATAGTACATGTAATTTGTTAAAATAGAGTCACATAAAATATATATGCAATGGCTATGTATGCAAAATACAGAGTTCTATAAATAAAATGCATATTTTTTAATGTAATATTCAAATGTAAAAGCAATCCCTATAAACATGCAAAATATAACAAACATTCCATGGTTATCTAATCCTAATTTCATTGCATATTTATATCAAAACCATTTTATTGAAGTTATATGTAAGCAATAAGCAATTTGATACTATGTTGTTATGAACAAATCATATACTGTTCTTTGTCATGTTTTTATCAGAATTCAAAATGAGCCAAGTGTATACTGAGTTGTGCGATGTCGACCCAATGCTTGATGACACTATTGTCGTTGCCAGATGCATCAGCATATGGCATTCTCATGCTAAGGGAAGGCCAAATGATCCATGGAGTTTGGATGCTGTTTTTATGGACCCTCAGGTGATAATATACACATACTTTGTAACACCCGTTTCCCGGGATACAAATAGGCCCCACCCTAGATGAAATTGACTAAGGTTTAACGTGATTGGCTAGTCAACGAATGTTACATTATAGTCAAACCCGATAGTCAACTAATAGTCAACAAATGTGTTATAAGTTATGGAACGTATTATATGAAACAACTAGAATGAAAGAAGACTTAAGGGGTTTAAGTTTATAAACTAAATGTATTATAAGATGAAGTATGGCTAAAGTAGGAAGATAGGGACTTGAGGGGCCAATCTTGCCCAATGGCCAAACTCCAACTAACCTAGATAAATATCTAGTTATCCCTCATTTTCCATAAGGTTCTAGAGGGTGCTTGTGTGGTCCGGTTTTTAGAGAGAAAAATGAGGGAAGAAAACTAGTTTGGTGATCATGGATTTGATGAAGGTTTTGTGTTCCACTTCAAGGATTAAGCTTTAACTATGATCCTTCCCTATATGTAAGTAAACTCTATCTTGATTTGATAAGGTTAAGGTTTATGGGTTAAGTGGGATTTCATCATATGATCAAGGTGAGATCATATGATGATGTAGGAAGGAAGTTGAGCATGTTTAATGGGTTATATAAACCCTTGATCATGGTGTTGATGTATTATGTTAATAGGTCTTGATTAATGGTAAAGGATGATGATGAAAGATGAATGATGATGATGATGATGATGATGATGATGATGAAAGGTGATAAAGATGATGTCCTTGTTAGGCTTAGCTTGGACTCAAGGTAAGTAAACCGGTTATAAGTTGATGTTATATGGATTTCATTACATTATGTGTTATGTGATGTTTATGTTAAGACTATATAATGATGTGTTATGTATGTGTTTATGTGAAAGTAGATTGTAAGGCTAGTTTGGCATAACTAGTAAAAGAATGATAGAGTACGATGGAATCGGTTAGAGTATGAATGGTGACGTTTAATGATGGCTTAAGGTATGTGTTATGGTTAATGTTATGATGGAATGATGGTTATGATGCGTAATGTATGTTTGATGTATGATGTTAAGTTATACCCATTTTACTTACTAAGCATTCGTGCTTACGGTTTAATGTCCAATGTTTTGTAGGCTCTTGTGTTAATGTGAAGGCGTGGACTAAGGATTAAGGTTTGGTTATGCAATTTTAGAAGATTGGTAAGAAAGTAAGAGCTTAGGTAGATACCGAGCTCAATTCAATGTGGTACCCCCGTTGGTTTTAATGGTTTGTAAGTGTGTCGTCAAGTGTTAAAGTATATGTTATGGTCGTTGAAGTAATTGAGTTGTCAAACGGTATGTCATAACATGGGTCAAGTGTTTATGGCCATGTTTAAAGGGGTGTTTGGATTAATGTATGTTTGTACCCATTTTGGGATTTGAACGGGTCAATGGTTATGAATCAAGGTTGTCATGGTCTTTAATGTCAAATGTGTGTTTTGGTTCAGGTTTAAGAGTTTGTTTTATGGTTAATGGTGTTATGGTTAAGTTGTGTATGCAAACGGGTCAAAACGAGTATTTTGGCATAATACCCGTCACTTTGTAAAGCATGTTTCTGCGGGTCATTATGACCAAGTTTATGCATATATTTGATATTTATAATGTCTTAATAAGTTCTGGCAGTTTTAGTGTCTTTCTGAGTAAGAGAAATCGTTTTCTGGAAAATAGGTCAAAAGTGTACAAAAGAGGTATGTAGAAAAGGGGTGTTTGGAGTGCAGAATGAAATTTCGGTTTGGAACCGAAATTTGGAACCAAAACTCCAAATTTCGGTTTGGAAGTGAAATTTGGAACCAACACTCCAAATTTCGGTTTGGAAGTGAAAATGTGAACATATTTTGTCAGTTTTCGAAAAATCATATCTTTTTAACCGTAAGTCGTCACGGGTCGTGCCACCCGTCATTTCAAAGGTAATTGAGGCTAGTTTCATTGAAAAAATAGTCTCAAGGTCTGAAAGTTTATATATTTTTGTCAATAGTCAAAAGAGTAACAGAAGGTCAGTTTTGTTTCACACTTTTGCGCATAAAAGTTTTAAATTTTGGTCAAATTAGTCACGGGGTGTAACATACTTATTATGGTTCTGTTAAGTAATTGTTTTTTTGAACAATGTATGATTCTGATATGCACCTTATAATTGTTGCAGGGCAAGTGAATGCAAGCTACTATCAGGAGGGACAATATGGCTAAGTTTGGAAGGCTTCTAGAGGAAGGTTCTTGCTATCGTATACGTAACTTTGGGGTTGGCGAGAATGGCGGCAAGTTTCCCCTTCTCCCCCACAAGTATAAGATTAACTTCTTCAAGAACACTGCTCTCACTAGGATGAACAGGTTTGACACGAACCATAATGGTTTCAAGTTCGAACCTTTTCTTAGGTTCACAACACGAAGATGGTCTGAACAGGAAGCTGTTGGTATGAGTTTGTTTTTTCGTATCACATTTTTATATATACATAAATTAGCCATTTTTATTTGGTTATGTAACGTTAGATGTTTTGTTACAGATATCATTAGAACCATTGTGTCTATTGGGGACCCTATACCATTTGGTGACAACTAAAAGAGGAGAACTGTCATTCTTGAGAATGCTGAGTAAGTTTGTTTTTCTTTTTTTTCTTTTTTTTTTTTTTTTTTTTATGATGTATATATGTTAAAACCCGTTCCTATCTCATTAACACCACACACCACACACCACACAGTACACTTTCTCTCTCTCTCTAATCAACACCGATAATCTCCATCACCACCATCTCCATCGCTAATTCCTATATTCCGATCATCTAATCAACACCGATAATTCATGTATTCCGATCATCTCCACATCGCCACCATCAATTCCATCGCCACCACCATCTCCATCGCTAGCATAATCTCTACCACTCCACATCGCCACCATCAACTCCATCGCCACCATCATCTCTACCGTCATCGGAGAAGCTTAAACCACATAAACCGCACACCAGAACATCCGTCATACATTCGTCGTACACCATAATAAACACTGAAATTGAACCAGATAACTGCAAGTTTTTAATTACAAGTTTTTTGAATTTTTATGTTATTTAAGTGCATCACGGTGAAAATTATAAAATAATTAGTGTTATTTTGGAATAGAATGGCATTTAATGAATTTGTATGTACAAAGTTACATTTTAGTGCATCTGAGTAAAATAATATGTTATAGCATTAAGTTGTATGAATAAGTGAATCAGTTTAGATGATTAGATTATAAGGAATTATATTTACAACATATTTTTGTTAGATTAGAGCATCGCTATATATATTAATACATCCATTGTGTATTATTAGAGCAAAGAGTGATATGACATATTAGTGCATCTGTTTATGAATTAATATGTATGAATTAGTGTGTATGAATAAGTGCATCTGTGTATATTTTTTAAGGCATCTATATGTATGTTTATTGTATCCGTTTGTATGAATAGAAAATTGAGTATTATGGTGTGAATACATGTTATATGGACGAGAAACTGGGACTATTGATTTCGAACGTCGTTAATTGATATATGATATAAGCTTTATGTATTATGCTGAGATATTTATGTATTATGCTGAGTCGAGAAAAGTTGGATATTAGGGCATCTATGAGTATGATTAGTGCATCGAATAGGTAGATATTAGTGCATCCATTTGCGTTTTTAGAGCATCTGTTTGGACATATTAGCGTAGAGATCTTTATGTATGCAAGTAATTATTTTTCTTTCATACTGCTAGGTTAAATGCACTTTGCTATAAGTTTCCAGATCAAACTATTCTAAACACAAGTATTCAATTAACGGCTGTGATTGATGGTTTTGTACTGAACTAGTTCCATCACAAGTTTTCAAAACTACAACCAGTGGTGTTTCGACATGCCTGAATAAGCAGTAATTTAAGTCTTTAGCAACTGCAATTCAGTTGAAACAACTTATGAATGATTATGATGTTGCTAAATAATCCTTGCTCATGCGTGATGGTTTATTATTGGCATCCTAAGTCTCCTTCCGCGATGGTGCCTGTAACATATTTTATGAGAAGTTTATTAGTATTGCACGTTATCTTGAAAGTAAAAATCACTAATATTGCAATACCAACTTCTAGGATCAAAGCATGTCCATTATTCGTTTATTATTCTTGGTTAATGTGTGCAATACAATTCGTAAGTATGTCGAAAGGAATCAACCTTGGCGTGTTTAAAGGGAAAATTGTGGATGGTTATTGTGGTATTGGTTCTCGCTGGTCGAATTTTGGATCAGATGCACGCCTTCTATGTTGGTCATAATTAATACTGGACAGCAAAGCTTATATTGTGTTGTTCACTGTTGACGATGAATCTGATTCAACTAGTTTCGGATTGCCAGAGCTTTAATTGAAGGCATGATTTAATTCGTCTTTCTATTTGTTGATGATTTAATTGTTTGTTTATTTGTTAGGATCCCCGTGGCTATATAATCAGTTTAATTCGTTATGTATAATAATTGTTTATCTACTCTTAGCTGATATAATGTTGCTGTGTATCTATACCTAATCTGATCGAGTTACCGTTGCAGGTATTATGATATCACCATATGCGAACTGAGAAGATTGGTTATTGATATAGAATAATTTTATGTTGATGCAATGTTGGAGGACTTGAAGTGTGGCTATTGATGTCAGGTTTGTATGTATAGCTAGTATGTGACTGGATGTAACGTGGCTCTTTTTGAGTCGTGTATGTCCTATTACAGACTTTGCTGTTGTTGTTTGGCCTTTGCCATGATGGGTGCGCTCACATGGCATGTCACTTCATTATCATAATAAAAAAAGAATTTTTGGTTGGAGAGGAGAGATTGCACGGGGTTGCCCGGGATCTCTCTTCTGGTGTGGCGTGTTGGCCTCTTTTGGGGGCTGTGGGCCTGTATTGTGTTTTTCTATGTGTGCTCAGAGCTTATGATCCATACAATTCAAATTGTGGCATCAACCCTTATGTGAATTCCTTTTTGAGCCATTGGTTAACTTGTAGTATTACATTTTTGCTTGATCCTGACTGTATACTCATAGAGATAGTATCTGAAACAGAAAACTAGACCCATTAAACAACCATGATGCTTTTATTAAAACAATTCTGAACTGAAAAACGTGCTTCAGTATTTCAATCATAAAAATAATCTCGAAGTCTATATGGTATCTTTTGTTAAGTAATTTCTTCTTTTATGAACTGACGGTAAGGCTTTAAACTTCAATGCAGATTTATGCATCTGTTAATATATTAGTGCATCTGTTAATATATTAGTGCATCTATTAATATATATTAGTGCATCTGTTAATATATATTAGTGCATCTGTTAAAAAGATTAGTGCATCTGTTATATATCGATGATTCAAGATGCAGAGATCTAATATGATAATTTTCAGGAGTGCATTTGTTTCCTGAAGGAGGTCGAGTCTAGTGCTCAGGAACCTTCCAATCGTTTTCATAGCTCTGGGAACATATGGAGTGTTTTGAGGGAGACAATTCATGTGTTTACCCTTGCTCATTAAATCCGTAGCCGAATGAAAATCAGGCTTCCAAGTCTTTTATGAGGGTATGATTTTTCAAAAGGTATATTAGTTTCCAGGAAATGGATAATTATATCACACAAACCCATATAATCCGGCATTCTAGCTCATGTGGTTTTGAGATCTGATATAATGGAAGTTATCAAATACTCATCGGTAGCCAAATCAAATAAATGCAATTTTGAATCAAATTTAAGCGACGGTGATTTCCGTTGCCCTTGTGTTAGTTCTGTGTGAATAGTGTTATAAGTACATATATCTTTATTATTAAAAAAAAGTTGGGTTTAGTTTGTATCTGTTATATATGTATTAGTGCATCCGTTATATATGTATTAGTGCATCTGTTAAAAGATTTGTGCATCCGTTATATATGTATTAGTGCATCCGTTATATATGTATTAGTGCATCTGTTAAAAGAACAACATAATATGTTCTTTTATATGCCAATGAAGAACAATAGTGGCTGAATTTACAAGTTGCATAAATATAGAAAAAGGGTCTAAGTTTGTATGGTGTTGGTAGGAAGAGGATGAACTCATACGAACCCCACTGTTGGTCATTGACCCACGTATGTTTTATAACATTTCTAACATATACGCTGCTACTTAAAGGCTTGGTGCAACTATATGCATCTAAATGCTTCTAATATGACATTAATGTTTTGTGTAACAGTGAAGGAGAAACGATGGGTAGAATTTAAAGGGGAAGTTGATTCGACCTCCATTCCAGGTGCAAGTCTATACAACCAATTAACCAAACATCAGTTATTTACTTATAGTTTTTATTCAACCAATCTACGATCATCGCCTACTATATATTTGTATAAAGAATAATGGTTACTATAAAGTGGATGTTAACCATAGCTCTAAGGGCTATAGTTAGCTTTCCCTTCTTTTATTAGTTCTTCCAATACTTTTAGAGGTGCTGATGTTATGAGTCTTATGACTAAGGGATAAATAACAGGAAGTTATGCCCTATGTCTTGCAACGATATCCATGTATCTTGTTAAGTTATTAACCATTCTTTACCACATTCTTTACCACATGTTATGAGTCTTATGACTAAGGGATAAATAACAGGAAGTTATGCCCTATGTCTTGCAACGATATCCATGTATCTTGTTAAGTTATTAACCATTCTTTACCACATGATATGGCTTATATAGCAATAATAACCACCGCGCCATTAGCATATTAGTTATTGGTTAAGGTTAAATTTTAGATATTTTGCATCATGCCTTACAATACCGTGCTTGAAGGCACAACAGTTTGTCATGGTTCTGTAACTTAGAATTGTGAATCTTAAGTTTGCACCAAGTCACCAATTTCATGTGGTATATTCCATATGAAGAACGTGAAGTTTATCAAATTAAATATAAGGAAGTTAATTTTTTGCTTCAGTACGTATTTACGTGGTGTTATGACTTTCTTTGTAGTTGAATGGATATGTTGGTTGAATGGACAGCGCAAGGTAGCTCCAACACCAGAGGTAAATCCCAAACTTTGGCAGGGTTAGCCACATTGATCTTTTTACCTGTTTCTAGTAAAAGAATTAGAAACTCTTCTTGTGTGTTAAATCCATGAAGGAATATAACTCAGTATTTGCTGAAGAAATCAGTATTTGAATGTGCTTTTCAAAAGAGAGTATTCGGACCTGAATCAATATGGTGGGATTTGGGTATATTTAGTATAAGGGTCTAAGTTTGAGGGAATGTGGTGCATCTGTTATATATGTATTAGTGCATCCGTTATATATGTATTAGTGCATCTGTTAAAAGATTTGTGCATCTGTTATATATGTATTTGTGCATCTGTTATATATGTATTAGTGCATCCGTTATATATGTATTAGTGCATCTGTTAAAAGAACAACATAATATGTTCTTCTTTTAATATTAGTGCATCTGTTATATATGTATTAGTGCATCTGTTATTATTAGGTAACAAGAGTCACGTGATATGTTCTTAGTCCAACTAAATGAAAGTGACCGTGTTTTGTTGATTCTTCACGTTTTCTGTTAATATTTTTTTGATTGTTTGATGTAGAAGTTAGTTATTCAGTTACTAATCAAGTACTAATTTAGTGCATCTGTTTGAGGTAATTTAGTGCATCCATTTGTATCACATTAGCAAAATAAGTTTAGTTTTATAACAGTAGCAAAACAAGTTACAACTATTACTAGTTCACTTTTTTGACTGCTTGATAGTATTGTTCAGATTATTAAGAAGAGTAATATGTTGTCACAAAATGATGAGGTTGACCTTTCGATTTACAAAGATGAAAGACTTGCCGTTTTCACCACTCATCAAACATAATCCATGTTCATCCTCACATCCCACCTTAAAGGTTTTCCTAATTTCCTTCACCTCTCTCTTTATATACAACAATCGTTGTTTTAAATATCGTCCAAGAATATTCAAACATATGATTTTTATACCATTTATATTTATATTTTGTGGTTCACGAGCCTAGGTTATGGCAGAAGGGACATATAGATTGAGATCAATGAAGATGGGAGTAGTATAACAATAAGAGGTGAGAAGCCTATGATGAAGTTTCAAAAAAAAAGAAGCCTATGATGAGGGGATTCAGTAAAACCTTTAGAATTCCAGAGGGAGTGGTTCTGGATAAAGTCAAGGCCAGGTTTGACCAAGACAAGTCAAGACTCACCATTCGGATGCCAAAATCAGTAAAAGGGTTCACGGAAACCGGGATTCAGGAAATGAAACAAACGGAAAATGGCCACCAGGAAATAATGGGATCAGGCGATTTGAAGAAAGAGGAACACATACTAGACGTCACACAAAAAGGAACAAAAGATGACGAATATAATAAGCCTCCTCTGCATACAGACACGAATGAAGCTAGCAGAGTTCAATAAAAAAACCAAGATTTTGGCCAAGAAAAGGTAGACGAGAATGATATTCAAGAAGCAAAACCGCCTGAAAAGAGTTCCGTTATAAGCACTCCTATCATAGCCGGATCAGCATTGTTTGTCTCTTTTATTGTTGCTGTTTTAAGCTTGATTCGGTCTAAAAGTGAATCAAGGAAAAAAGACTAGTTAAATTTTAATTAGTATCCGTAACTGGATATATATTTGCTTGTTGGATTTTGTTGCCTATTGATGAATGAATAATAATGTCGAGTAGATGCAAGTACAGTTGTTCCAAATAAAACAACATTTTCACGTAATTGTGCAGAAATGTACCGAATAGCAAAGGTTGTATTACTGGAAATGAATTGAAATTAAATAGAAACATAAAAAACTAACCATCTTTTGAATAAATATATAGTCGATATGGTATATAGATATCGGAAACATCTATAACTCTCTGGCCCAAAATAGGGCACAACTTGATCTGCAGAATACAAAAAGAAAAGAAAACATGATTTTAAAGTTACACTAGTAACAATTCTCATAAGCAGATACAGTTCCTCTATAACATGTAATATATACTCCCTACTTATATATCATCTTCCTGCAATGCCATAGACCATACTGCATCCCGTACAGTCGCCCCATTAGACAACACAAACTGATTGTATAAAACCAATAACTGATTGTATATAATATATATATATATATATATATATTTTTTTTTTTTTTTTCTATCGCAAGGTTAGTGCATCCGTCTGAGGTACTCTAGTGCATCCGTCTGGCAGGTCAACGGAGTCCCCTGCAAATCCCCACATTGCCTCCACGTAGTCCCCTGCAAATCCCCAATCTCTAGAAGCCTGCAAATTCCCTAAAAATAGCTTGTTCTGCAGGCCGATCTTGATCCTGCCAACTGCCCTTGTGATCTTCCTGGTGACAAAGTTTTCACCTCTTCGAGGTGATTCATGGTTGAAGAGAATACCATTGCATGCATAGATTCCGTATGCTTCTCTGTAGTTGACTGTATACCTGTATCACATAATAAATATTCGATAAGCATCTGATGCGAAATACATATACGAACTAATAACTAATAAGGGTAAATTGTTTCATGTATTTCTAAATGCTACCAATGACTAGATGTAGCCATGTAGGTTCAATATTTGTAGCACAAACCAACATTTTCCCCGCATCAAAGAAATGTAGTCTTGCTGTGATCAATGAACATAGTATACAACAAAGATTGTAAATGGAAAACTAGTTTGCTGTGATCAAAATAGTTACTAACTGAAGCAAACATTTTCAAAATATTTCAGATATAGCAAAAAGTGATAGCTAAATCAAACTTCTAAATAGTCTTACGGTGCTACCAATGACTTCTCGGTTCTACGTTTGAGCAAAACTACATTACTTTCGCATACACGTTTCACCTACAATAAAACTCCTTTGGTGATCCTAAACAAAGCATACAACGTAAATTAAACTACATTTCTATCTCAATTTCTCAAATCACAAATCAGATCCACATAACTATCAATCAAATCTTATGTGGGCTTATGAGCTTATTTGTTTTTCGGCTTATATTTCATAAGATCAGTGTTCCACGTATAAGCCGAAAAACCAATATAGAGTGGTCATTTTATTCGAGCTTTTAGAGTGGTCATTAAAAAATTGACCAATTTCAACCTATTAAGATATAAGTCGGACAGTAAACAAAGAATACATAAAGGTGAACTTTTGAATCATTTTCTATTTCTACAAAGAATCTGCAAGTCTTCTTTGTTAGTGTATATTAAAATGAAAAACAAGATTACTCCTCTTGATAACTAGAAAACAAGATTATGATAACTTTTACATCATAATCAAATCCAGATTCCAAACGCTTTCTAGAGTCCAATGGCAACTATTTCTAGTCTAATGTATAAGCAGAAGCAAAAGCCAAACAAATTAACGCCCAAATGAGGTACACAAAGTTTGTGTTTACGCGGACGTGCAATTAAATGCAATCACAATGTAAAATTAGTGCATCAAAGCTATAAAATTTCGTTGAGACATTTTATCAAACACCTTGTGTGCTTCCTTCTTAAACATGATTTCTATCTATTTTTGCTCAACTTTTTTTCAGATTTAGAAGTAAATTCTCTAATATAACATATTTAGACCAACAATAACAAAAAAGAAACAAACAAATTAATCGACGGTAATAGTAAAAAATCAATTAAAAAAACATACTTTCAAACTTGAATGATGAATCTGATTACATATTGGGTGCGGAATGGTGGAGAACGATGGTGAATGGTGGGGAATGGTGGTTAACGATGGGGAATGATGGTGAACGACGGAGAATGATGTTGAACGATGGGGAACGGTTGTGAAGGCCGGTGGATGTGAACGGTGGTGGAACTGAAAGGGATTAGAGAAAGAAGAAAAAAGAAGAGAAGGGAAAAATGAAAAAATTTAGACATTATATATCAAAGGCACGAATTTACAAAACCTTACTTAAAGAATGAATAAAGTTACAATGAGGCCCTTGTAGTTGGGGAAAAAAAGGAGGTGGGAAGGGAGGGGGTGATTTGCACTATTTTCCCACTTTTCCACCAAAGTGGGTTTTTTATAGAACCAATATATATATATATATATATATATATATATATATATATATATATATATATATTGGTCACGCCCTGTCTTTTCACATGGTCAACTATATGTCGTTGTTTCGAGAGTTAAAAGCAAGCAAGGTCTTAAGGTGATTTGTTGTGATAGAGATGACAACTACACGGATGAAACGACTAACGTTGTCTACAAGGAAGTCTTACATTGACTTTAAGCATATTAATTTTTCTTTATTGTTATTCATATTTTTTTTTTATTTACACGACAATTCGTATTGTATTAACATTTTTTGTCATATTAAGTTTTTTTAATAGTTACATAA
>CP139504.1:186421775-186473625 GCA_021014915.2 Artemisia tridentata subsp. tridentata | reverse complement strand
TTTTGGTACTTATTTTTTAAAATATGAAAATGGTTGGAGATGGCCTCGTCACATTTGGTTTTAGGTCTACTATAGGTCGTAGTTTATGATGAATGGCCCAACCCAAAATTCTTTGACCTTTTTGCTTCACGGTTGGTATATATACAACTTTATCGAATTCGCTTTTACACTTTTGGTTCCTCTTGTCCTCAAGCCTTAAAATATGAAATTAATGAAGTTAATCGAATAATCGAACATGGTCAAACCATATGAATCGCTTTGTTTGAAGTTTGATCGAAGATGTAGAATTTTCAAGTATTAATGATAATTTTCAAGTATAAATAATCGAAGATGTACAATTTTCAAGTATAAATGATAAATGGAGAAAGATCATTGTTACTTTAGGGTTTTTTTTTTTGGTTCAAAGGTGAATTATATTAATCACTCCAAAATTTTGTACAATGCTTGATATAAACATACTGTTTTGGACATGTCCCAAAACAGGGAAACAAAACCAACTTAATCAAGTATCCGATATCAGACAAAACAAGGGTCTATATCGGATAAAACTAAAACTGTTACTCTTTTTGCAGATCTTCATTCTGCATATATTCTTCACTTGATCAGACAAGCATTCCATGTTATATTCATTCCAATTCACCTTATTTTGCACCTAAAACCATCTAGCTACATTTCCAAATCTCTTTTCCACCAAAACTATTCAACCTGCCACCACAATTGTTAAAGTAGAACAAGAGTTTGGCTTCACTAGGCACCCATAACCTCTCCACTGCAAGGGCTATACCAATTGTGCTACATTTCCATCTACTACAATGGCTTCACACAACTAGGAACACACACCTTGCAGTGAGTACCATCCATTTCCTCCTTGGCAGTGTATAGATAAGACCAAGTAGGTTCATCTTTCACTCCTTACTATTCCTATCTTCATACACTGCCCACCAACTCACTTACCCTACACAAAAGGAAACCTACTTTATGGATAAACTAGGTTGCTTCTCTGATAAATACCCAAACAGTCCTTCAATTGCCTAACAAAGGCCTATTGGAGTTTGCTTAAGTTTCTATGAGATCCACAGACCTAATAATCCAAGATACAAGGCCATCTTTTGTAAGTGAGCTTAAGTAATCATCCAATTTCCATTATTCAGGAATTGGAGATTTCAGGTATAAAACATATGACTCTCAAAGAGTGCAGATTTCCAAGAACCATTCTGCTTTAATTGAATTCCATTTTTGCAGAAAACAGTGAGTTTTCTACTCTCTTTAACCAGCAAGAAACTACTTTATAACTGCTTAACCTCCCACATACCCCACTGTAACTTTTATGTTCCATGAATGTTATCCCAACACCACATAAATGAAGCAAAAGCTATCAGTGATTATATAAGAGGAAAGTAGTTAAGGTACTAGCCCTCTGCTTCCACACAAACCATTCATCCACACACCCCTTTTTACTCAGATCAGAATTATTAACCCATTATCACCTCCCATAGATCAAAAGCCTCCTTAACTGCATCAGTTGTTTTGACTTTTATTGACATTAGCTTACACCTTACCTCATCTCTTATAACTCTTATCATAGTATTTTTGTCCCTTTCTTCTTGTCTAAACTCTCTAAAATTCCTTTCTTGCCATATGAAATAAGTTGTAGCAGCAAAGCAAATCTTTTTAATGATGCTCCAAATGCTATTATGACTTTGAATTCTTCCCATATTTACCACATACTCATCCCATGTTGCTGCAGATGTGCTTATTCTGGCCATACTTCTTATTGCATTCCACACCTCTTGAGAATATTTGCATTGAAAGAACAAATGGTCATGTGAATCAACACCATTCTTACACAATGGGCATTGCAGGCTCTTATTTGGATACCATTTTAATAACTTGTCCTGAGTGAGTAGCTTATGTTTAATTGCCAACCAAAGAACAAAACTGTGTTTGATTTTTGTGACGCACGTAGCCTAACTGGTATTCTCGTTGTCGTTAATTTCCAGATTTTCCTCTCGCCATCTAAGATCATCCAACGAGTTTTAAGAACACTTTACCACTAACCTAAAATGGTTATTTGTACAACTATCAAACATGTATGGGTATATAATTATATACTATCAAAACTTCAATTAATTGATCTATTAATATACATGCTGGCTTTTCGACCAGATACCAAAAAAAATATGAACCTTTGCATTATTGGATAATATCAGGACCATAGTTTGCTACTCGTATGCAACTGATATGTACCTCAGATAATTGCTGAATGGACAATACGTAGTAAATTAATTGTACTCGTAGCTTTTATTAGTTAAAAATATTATTTGTCAGGTATATATTTAACTAGTGATTACGAGAAAATGACGTTACTTTGAAACTAGTTATATTATTCATTGGTCTCTAAGGTAAAGTCTCGCTTAATCATTCATCTTTTTCTGTAAGGCCTCGGGCCCCACAAATTCCGATTTTTGTTTTCAGAAACCATTGGAGATAATACATGAAGACGATCTACTGAAGTTTAATCAAGTTTAATAATCTATCGATTTAATATTGTAAAAACATCATCACACATTCATTCAAGGCAAAAATCTCAAAACTCACAAATGACAAAACAAACAATACATGAATATAATATACGTCAATAAAGTATAGACGACTAATGGTAACAAACATGCAACAAAACAATTCACAAATGTGCGTAGCTAGCTCAAAGGAAGATATACGATCTATTTGGTGTTGGAGAAGAAAGAGTTGACTGTCGGCATGACCTCAGGTGGTCGTGTACGTAAGAACCTCCGAAGGCCATGTTCAGCGTACTTTTGACCCTCGTCTTGGTTCTCAAGCACGGCCGTGGTACGATGAGCCTTGTTCACCCTGTAACATCATACAAAAACTATATCATATTCGGAAAAACAAAACTAAAACATATAACAAAATGAATTTTAACATGCATCTATAGATATGCTAAAGTGATTCTAACGACTTTTTTTTATCGAACTAGTATCAACCAAGTCTATTTAAATCAAAAGGTTAGGTAATTGATCAAGACTGAAAAACTTATAATTATGACACGAGTTATCGCGGTTCTTTTATAACTAATATTGTTTCTTGAACATCATAACATATAACGTTACGTACCTGACATCAGGATTCATACAAACATTTCTAGTAAGCTGAAAAGCGCACATGCTCGTCACGAACGTCATTGCAGCCATAAGAGGATATACCTGCATCGTTCAAAGTATGCTTTAAAATATGCACCCTTTAGAACAAATTATCGGTTTTATGACTATATAAACTTTAATTCAAAAACCACGAATTCAAATATGCATGCTTACCTCCGGTCTCACCCAACGTGGCATTTTAGATAATTTTTTGCTAGTTTTCGAAGCTAAAAGTTATTCAAAATATGTGTAGAGTGGATTGATTGAGTCGTCGCAAGTAATTTGGAGTTGTGCCAATAAAGAACATATTGGTATGTATTTATACAGAAAGGGTTAGTGGGTTTGACTACGCGAAGTAGAATTCAAGCCAACAGATTTGGGTTTGTGGAATTATGCCTAGGTTTGAAATGTATATTGGAATGCTAATAGTATATTTTATATCAGTTTTTATTTTAGATATCGTTTTTAATTTTAAGATATTGGTTATAGTTGTACACAAATGCTTATAAACAATTTTAATCAAACTAATATTTTAAAAATGAGTTAATCCAGCCGTTTCAACCAATTGAACCGAAGGTTTAGTTACCAAAAACTCGCTTTTAGCAAAAAGACCCGGTTCAGATGGCGGTTAATTAATCCGGTAGAACTATGAACCGAAAACTCAACTGGTTCAACTTAGCGATTCGAGAACCATAACTAGAGATATGACAAAATTATTAATTAAAAAATAATTAGTATATATTTTTTGCATACTAATTGCAGCTCGTAACAACTTATAAAAAGCTAAAGAGATGTGTAGCTGACTAGTTGTAGTTAGAAACTTTTATTTTCATATATATTCGAGAAAGAAAAAAACGCAACTTATAATATAAGTGTAAACTGAAAAAAATATATATATCAAATCAGTTCGCGGTATAATTGTATAAAGTATAAACTTACAAAAGTTTTTGTGTAATAATTATTTTCAAAAATTTCAAGCTCCTAACACAAGCTTTTATCTCTTTATGCTGAAAGGTCGTAGTGACCAATTTACATTATAAATCAGCGTCATATCAGTTTTTTCTCTTCACTCACTTCCCTCACTCCTTATCACCTTTAACTCGTAGTGGTCACCTTCCCCCATCTTTTATTAAAATACCCAATAGCCCACAAAGCACCCCACAACACACTCACACTACTTCGAGTCTTATGTGTCTCATGTTTGGAGTTATTTTGAGGATAATTGTCCAAAAATATATGTAACTTGATCATTTTTTTTTTTTTTTTTTGTACTCAACTTTTAATTTGTTTATTGTGAGCATTAAACTTTTAATATTCTTAATATATGTATCATTCTTTTAATATTTCATATTGTATATCATTAGTGTTAAGTGTTATATTTGTTAAGAGTTAACTACATTTTTTGTCCTTGTGATTTGATGAGTGTAACACTTTTAGTCCATTAATTTGAAAAGTCTCGAATCCTGTCCACCACCACCACCGCCCACCCCCACCGCCACCCACCCCCCACGGCCACCCACCACCGCCACCCACACCACCACCACTCACCCACCCCACCACCCACCGCCACCACCCACCCACCACCACACCACCGCCACCGCCACCACCACCACCACCCCACCACCACCCACTACCGCCACCGCCACCATCACTAATCACCAATCCCCAATCACCACCGCCACCCACCACCCACCACCGCCACCATCACCACCACCACCCATCACTACCACAACCGCCACTCACCACTGCGGTGGTGAGTGGTGCTAGTTGTGGTTTTTGTTGTGGTGGTGGTGATTGGTGATAGTGGTGGTAGGTGGTGGTGGTGGGTGCGGTGGGCGGAGGTGGTTATTGGTGGTGGCAGTGGTGGGTGGTAGCGGTGGTTGGGGGTAATGGTGAGTGGTGGTGGCGGTGGTGATGGGTGGCGGTGGTGGGTGGTGAGTGGCGATGGTGAGTGGCGGTGGTGGGTGGCGTTGGTGGGTGGTAGTGGTGGTGGTGGTGTGGTGGCGGTTGTGGTGGTGGACAGGATCCGAGACTTTTCAAATCAATAGACTAAAAGTGTTATACCGGCAAACCACAAGTACCAAAAATGTAGTTAACTCTTAACAAATACAATACATTCATATACCACCCTCTCCACGTATTACCTCATTATAGACCTAAAGGTGTCCAGAGTATCTTAAATTATACAAGTACCACTTATCACTAATGATACATACAATAAGAAATATTAAAAGAATGATACATATAATAATAAATATTAAAAGGAGTTAATTTCATAAATCGTCCTTATGGTTTGTTGACTTTAACGGAATTGGTCCCTCGCAAGAATTTTTAACGGACTCGGGTTTGGTCTCTTGACCAATATTTCTGTTAGTTTGACCGTTAAACTAACAGGAAATGACATATATACCCTTAAAAGTAAGGTCTCTGTGGTTTGTGGGGTATAACGAATTTAGTCTCTAATTTTTTTTATTATGTTTTCGTTCGTTTTCATACTTTTATATCCGTTTTCATCTGTTTTTTTACGTTTTCATCCGTTTTTCTTATATTTTTATACGTTTTCGTCCGTTTTTATATGTTTTCATCCGTATTTATACGTTTTCATAGGTTTTTATACGTTTTCGTCCGCTTTTTTACATTTTCGTCCGTTTTTCTTACGTTTTCGTCCGTTTTTATACGTTTTCATCTGTATCTATACATTTTCATAGGTTTTTATTCGTTTTCGTCCATTTTTATACGTTTTTGTCCCTTTTTTTTATTTTCATACATTTTCGTACGTTTTCATATGTTCTCATCCTTTTTTTTACGTTTTCGTACATTTTACTTACGTTTTCGTCCGTTTTTATTCGTTTTCGTCCGTTTTTATACGTTTTCATCCGTTTTTACACGTTTTCAGTCGTTTTCTTACGTTTAAGTATGTTTATATACGTTTTTATACATTTCAGTCCGTTTTTATATGTTTTCGTCCATTTTTATACGTTTTCGACCATATAAAAATGGACGAAATTGTATATAAACTGACGAAAACTTTTAAAAACAGGTGAAAACTTTTAAAAACAGACGAAAATGAAAAAAAACGTATGAAAACGTATGAAGACTTAAGAAAACGGGCGAAAACGTATAAAAACGGACGAAAACGTATGAAACGCATGAAAACGGTCGAAAACGTATAAAAACGGACAAAATATATAAAACGTATAAAAACGGACAAAATATATAAAACGTATAAAAACGGACTAAAATGTATAAAAACATAGATAAACATACGTAAACATAAGAAAACGTATAAAAACGGACGAAAACGTATAAAATGGGATGAAAACGTATGAAAATGGATGAAAACGTATAAAAACGTATGAAATGAAAAAAAGCGGACGAAAACGTATAAAAACGGACGAAAACGAATAAAAACCTATGAAAAGGTATAGATACAGATGAAAACGTATAAAATAGACGAAAACGTATAAAAACGGATGAAAACGAATAAAAACCTATGAAAACGAATGAAAATGTATAAATACGGGTGAAAACGTATAAAAACGGACAAAAACGTATTAAAACGAACGAAAACGTATAAAAACGTAAGAAAAACGGACGAAAACGTAAAATAACGGATGAAAACGGATATAAACGTATGAAAACGAACGAAAACATAATAAAAAAAAATTAGAGACTAAATTCGTTATACCCCACAAACCACAGGGGCCTTATTTTTAAGGGTATATATGTCATTTCCTGTTAGTTTAACGGTCAAACTAATTGAAATATTGATCAAGGGACCAAACCCGATACGGGTCAAAACCACAGGGAGATGATCCGTTAAAAATTCTTACGAGGAAAACAATTTCGTTAAACCCGACAAACTATAAGGACGATTTATGAAAGTAACTCTATTAAAAGTTTGATGCTTACAATAAGAAAATTAAAAGTTGACTAAAAAAATTACATATAGTTTTAGACAATTATCCCTTATTTTGAGTAGTATCATAAATTGAAGTGAAATGATGAAATAAATGTTGAACGTATTTTTTCTGTAAAAAATATACAAGTTGTAGAAAATGAAAACTATGTGCTCGAGCATATTGACTTGGGTGATAGTCAATGAGTTTATACGCGTTACGGCATTTTACTGTGTATTTTGAACTTTCCATATGAATGATAGAAGTGACATGTATTGTCGTTCATTTGATATTTTGATTAAAAAAAAAAAAATGGGATACGATAGAAAAAAAAAATGAAAATAATAAGAATGAGTTTTTTTGTTGGGAATTCATATTGATTAAACCATCAATACTACAAGTACGCGACGGATGGATCTATATTTAATGTTATGAATTAAAACACATAATTAAAACACATAATAAATACTAACCTCGAATCTATTGAAAAATAGATAACCACCAAGTCTTGATCTTGATCACGAACACTTCAATTGATCTCGTATCATCACGAAACCCTAATCAACTATAGTGAGTTGATCTCTATCGAAAACTCACACTACACGTCTAACGAGAGCGTTAGGATGCTAGTGCTTAACCCACGAGCTTACGAACTAAACACGAATGCTAGTCATAGAGAAGAAACAACGCCAACTCCCTTACTTAAGGTGTTGGACGTTTTGTAGAGAGCAAGAGAGAAGATCAAAGAATGCTTTGATTTGAAGGTGTGTCTAAATGAAGACCTAGAGGCCTCCTTTTATACTAATAGGGTAGCTTAGGGAAAAAGCTACTCCCCTTCTTGCCCTAGCCCATATGGCCGGCCATCATAGGGTTCTATGGGCCTCCATGTTGCCTTTTGGTCCTTGTGAAATAAACCATGTACAATACAAGCTAATTTTGGACTTAACGATCGTTAACCGTTACACTAACGGACTAACGACCGTTATCTTTATTTCGTGAATTATATTAATTATAATTAATAGTATACATTAAACATATTAATTATATTTAATAAACGCTCTCTAAATGTATACGTGTGTGCCCCGATAGACTCACGTAATTTCTAGCCGTATAACTATTGATTTACGAGCGCATAACCAACATTTTTATCATACATTTTAAATAAATAAATTAAAGGAGTTGCATATATTTTTAGATACATTTGAAATGTGGTTGTGGTTTCTTGTCGTCCTTCTTATTTTAATTTTTCTTTTTATTTAATCTAACTCTTCACATATTTACAAATTTAGTATAGAGCATTAGAGATAGTAATTTGTGGTGTTTTTTATATAGGAAGTAAATGATCGCTAATTTGTGGTGTTTTTTATATAGGAAGTAAATGTCTGGCATGTTGAAATAAATGAGGATAACATCATGGTCGTCTTTAGAAAAGTGCAAGCGGTGTCATTGTATACGACCACTGCCTGATCAAGGCCACAAAATTTCATGCACTTCTGTTATATATACACACAATATGAATCTTGAGCTTAATTAGTTCATGCACTGATACATATGCATTTTGTATGTGTGTTTAAGGGCTTTTGTGATAATGGCACGAGCCTCTCGAAATCCATGAGACGACCCGGATAACATTTGAATCTACACAAACAAGGTACGACGTAAAAGTCATTTGATAAATTTCTATTTTGAAACTAAACTCCAAATAAATAAATAAATAAAGAATAAAAAAATAAAATAAATAAAGGGTAAATTTCACAGATAGTCCCTGAAGTTGACCCCGTTCTTCCGTTTGGTCCCCCGTTTTGGGTTTGTGGCGAACGGGGTATCTCAAGTTCACCAACGGTGCGCAAATGGTCCCTGGAGCCCCGTTATGGCTAACCCTTGGTAAGTTTGTTGGTTAAGGGCCTTGTGAAGTTACTAAAATGCCCTTTCTTTTCTCTTAATTTACAAACACTTACTCCCCACCGATTTCTCCTTCCCCCACCTATTTTTCTCACTATATCTTTTTCTTTCATCTCTTGTTTCTGCCATCTCTTCTCATTTATCCGGCGACCAGAAACACAGATCGACCTCCACCCCTTCACATTTACTAAGTGATTATTTTGGGGATGATCCAAAATATCCAAAAGTCCACATAAATTTGAGTATGGTAGAATCGCAAAGGAGTACTTTTATCGTAATAACTAATAAAACACTATTTATTTAGTCATGTCATCTGTTTCAATGTTAGTGATGTTCTTGGAATGTGCACTATTGTATATCTTTTAGCTACTGATAACAAGTGACAATCTTTTTGTTATTCCATGAAAGTTATGATATAGCGCGTGATATATACCCTCCTAAGAAAATTTGATCCTTTTTTAGTCCAAGTTGGTTTGTCATTTTGATGATAATTGAATGGGAGTTATGTAACTGATAAGATGGTGTTAGTCTAAATACTTTATCTATACATCTATATGTTTATGTACGAAGTGAAAAGTCTGTAAAAGTCAATGACTATGTTTTTTGAGCTTAAAAAATGGAAATTCTTATGGGAGGAACTTAAAGAGAAGATGATGATTCATATTTTGGAATGGAGGCATGGAATTAGTGGGGTTTCTTTTATATAGTATATACTTGTGTTATTGTCCTGTTCATCAACAATCAACAACATAACTTGAGAGTTCTTTTAGTCTAACCGTCCAGTACGTGTCATCTTTCTTTGAAAGGGCTGACATGTTCTTATTCATCTAAAAATACATAATGTTATTGATGAAGTAATAAAGACTGAATTTTTCTTATTTTTTACTTGCTTTCTAGGAGTGTGATGTCTCTATCTTTGGAAGGATGCTCGTTACTGTAGCAACCCGTATAATTCCCTGGTCATTAGTGAACGTTAATCTAGTATGTAGGATCCTATGAAAATCCATTATAATAATCCTCATTAATTAATAATAACCTCGAGTTACTGTCTACTAAATCCCACTTTTACGGGGAAATTAAAAAATTTCTCTTATTAGTATCATTACCACATTACGTTTTGACGACATATCATAAATGACAACATGTACCTCGAGACTCAGTGATTCACAAAACTCCATTTACACTAAATCTATATTACACAAATTACAAATTATAGTTAAAACTACTAAACCTATAATTTGATTTCAATTATACATTAATCACATTTAGATTTTCACTAGTTACATTATTATTTCACTAACTACATTTAATTACACAAAATATATTTCACAACACAACCCAACCGGACCCTTAATTCGTTCCAGGCCCAACATCACCTCCCACGATCCAGGCCCAACTCCCAAGTCACTTTTCTCCTTGTTATTTCATGTAAGATCGACAAGCCAAACACCCTCCAAAATGACTCGCGTTCTCTTGAATATTAAACACAACCTTTGAATGTTTTTGCACCATCTAACTCACCACCCACTAGGCTAATATTGTGTCGAATCTCAGTACTAGGTGTCGAGTTTTAATAAGGTTTTGAAGGCTAAAGTGTTTGTCCCATTTTAACCCAATTCGACATACGTAACACATCAAAACTCAACCATTTTTAAACCCGATTTTTCCTACATTCCACACATGATATTTTTACCAATATACAACTTTTAGAATGAGTATAGGGCAGCAGGAAAGAGTTGTGATTCGCTAGTTCCATTTTTGAACAAGTTAAAATACCAAACGTGTATATCCATATTACAATAACACAAGATAAGACTTCCCATGTTCTCATATCTATCTAAATATCTCTTATTGTCAGTAGAACCACTTAGGTGTCCTCCTAGATACAGTAACAATCAATAATTGGGGTTGAATTCAAAGAGTCAATAAAAACATGTGAAACTCTATCTCTATATATTACACCCTCTTCTAGCAAACTACATTGCTCACCTACCACTCAATTCACCCTCACTAAATATCTTAAAAACCCAGAAGCAACTCTCTATCTCACACTTGGAAGCAGCAACGCAAAATAAGGAAATACGTGAAGACGTATTTTGGTTCTTGGCGAGTGGACTGTTTTAATTCGTGTATTCCCATTCGAACTCCACTGCTTTTCCACCACCTTCAAAAGGTGTGGTAAGTGTTCATTAACTCTCATTTGTTTCCATTTCTCACTAACACAGATTCACATGCATGCATATTTCATTTTGCATTCGAACGTATCTTCTCTTTACATATTGTTATTAATAATAAAGAGTTCACAAGAAGTGACAACTCCACTGAGGAAGATTTATAACAAAACTCACACTTTACTAGTATGTATAATATGATCACAACTCACTTTCACATCTAAAATATCAACCATGCATCATGTAGATATCATGTTCGAACGTATACTTCTCTTTTCCAATTTGTTTTCGTACCACACGTATATATATAAGAAACGAGAAGTAACATGTCTTCACTGTGAAGGTTTAAGAATCACAACTCACCTCATTTTCACATTTAAGATATCACGCCATGCATCATTTTTGTTTCCCACTCGAACGTATAAACATTACTATATATTATTATGTACATCTCATTTAGAATAAACCATGTAAAATGAAGAACTCACTCTTGTCACGGTTATATTCAGTCACATACATCATTCGAACATATGCTAACTTTATATTACACGTACAAACTGAAACTGGGAAAAAGCTAAAAATATGTTAAGTGCTTTATACGCAGAAAACAGTTCCCAGTAGGCTAGAAAACAAGTCCATATCTCGCGATCTAACTGAACGACCATGTTCCACTTTTACATGACCCATTTCACAATGTAACTAGCTACACTTTTCATATAAACATCATGTTAAAATAACCACGAATCGACCCTTTAAAACAGTCCTAGATGGTCGCAGAAACCACATTTGAAAATAACTAAAAATGACGCATGGGCTTTATAACCCATTAAGTGTTTTATAAGTTGTGAGATAAATTGATTTTAGGAAGCTTTTAAATATGAAAATGAGATGTAAAAAGTAGACGTTTGAACTTACCCAACTCACTTCAAAGTGTACAAATTAAAAAGAGTTAACGGGTTAGTGTTTTGGCTCGTTAAGGGCCCAAGATGTGAAGGATAAGCTACTGAGCAAATAAGCTGTTAAAATAAGCTTCTTTTATCTTAAATATAACTCAGAAAAACTCGCCACCTTTTTCCTCACCATTTTGTCACTTTTGGACCAAAAATGTAACGCGATCTAACTTGAGGGACTGAAACTGCTAAACTGAGAAACTTGTGGACTGAAGCTATGAAAACAGTTTATAGAGGACTTAAACTGACCATTGAATGAACTCCAAGCCTTATATGGACATATGGACAAATATTGGACTATTATGGACTTTGGAACTTAACGAAGGACTAACGACGTAACACAGGCACAGTTAGGGTAAAAAGTATAAAATCTGGAAAGGAAAAGGACCAATTAATTTACTTTACATTCTTATTTTATTTTCTATTTTTCACCCCTCACTTCATATGCATTTTCATGTTTTTAGTTACATGTTATTTACGTTCTCGTTATTTATTATAACTAGAATTTAACGATTTCACCTTGCATATCATTTCAGCATATTTTGAGAAGGTAATATTTTGGGTCGATTGATATAAGAATCAAGATAATATTATAGATATATTACTTTTTTTTAACTTGAGGCATTTTAAGCATATCACACTCATATCATCAAATCGTTATACGATTTCTCACTTTCACACTCACTGTTAGTAGTAAGTCAGAATCTTAGACTTCCCTCATATTCAGGTTTCGTATCGAAGACGTTTCCGTGATCATTTCCATAAATCTTATAATTCTATCTTGTCAGATACGCTCCAGGTGAGTCGTGGCCCCTACTTTTAATATTGTTTTAATAACTCTTTTGGGGGAGATACATGCTTTAACTATTTTAAGTATACTTTTATACTCTGAAAACTCTCATGATTTACTCAAAATCATCAACTATGCTTTACATGCTTTGAATCACCCTTTGAAAGGGATATATGCTCGTTATACTTGCAAATTGCTTGCTTAGCTGAAACACTGTGTTGAAAGATAACAAGTTACTCGTTGTAACGTGATATTGAGACTCATTATATGCATTCATATAACAACTGAATGTACTGTTAACTTTACTATGATATTTCTACATTTCACTAGAAATAATTGCCAAGACTAAAATACGCATATTCCATGAACCCCTGAAACCTATATTGCCTAAGTTTACTTTAATGCCATAAAGTCCCTCGATCATGAGCCATTAATCACTGCGGTGAGCGCGAATATGGTGAACAGCGTCGAAACCTGTTAGAGGCTGACAACCTATCCCACTAAATACTTGGACGGAATGCCTACATGGTTAGTCGTATTTAGTCGCGATCCACTATATTTGAGAAAAATAGGAATTGGCAAATCACCTATTACATGAGGGCAAAACTTTCGTCATTAATTTGATGAACACCTCCGTTTTACGGTACACTGTTAACGTTTTGCGTGTCATGAGGCTTAGGGCAACATAACTTTATGAATATATGAATGTTTCATATATATTAGGATACAGCTGTATTTAGTAAACCACCACTCCTCACTGATAGATTTCTGACACTAGATTAATGTTTTCACTATGTGTTAGGATTATGGATCCTGTACTTGAAACTTAATTGTTATCGTATGTGACTTAGTTGTGACTTCTAATAAAGACAGCCCAAATTACTTGACATATCGTTATTTTTAAAAGTTGACCCATCACATCATTTCGAGCGTATAACAACGTAGCTCAACTTCATTTAAAACTTGAAACTTATGATCACTTGAGATCATACATGAATTATTTGTGGATTTTTATTCAACTCAACTTGTTATTTATTTCATGAAGATTTAGTATTTATTTCGACAATCACTGTACACCTCTTAAAATTTATTGAAAGAAAGTTATTTTCTATTAAACTCCACGAACTCACTAACCATTGTGTTGACGTTTTAAACATGTTTATCTTAGGTAATTAACGGAGCAGGACAAGGCACGGAGCGGGCATCTTATACTCAGATAAATAAAAAGGTGTAAAATCAAATATGTCATTATTTCCAAATTATCACATCTTTTCATGGGATTTTCAAAACAGATATTTTTCCTTTATACCAAAACTATTATTTTGAATGACATATAACTTTCAAAACGCCTCTTCCGGGCCGTTTTTCTGAAATTTAAACCTCGATCCTCACCGTAACACCCTAATTACTTTTCCGCTGCCACAAACCAAATTAGGGGGTGTTACAGATTGGTATCAGAGCCACAGGTTATAGAGAATCAAATGTTTTAAAACATTGAACTATAACTATATTTTCAAAATAAATGATTTTACACCTTATCATCTTATGCCTTCCGTGTCTGCAGACTGCCGTGCTCAATATACTACCTACTAAGATTATTTTACACTAATATTTACATGCTTGATGTTTACTCTCCACATATTATACACCGTATTATTTCACACTCAATGATACACCTTAAACGTATGAATATTCATAATTACTATTTTCGATTGCTACAGTACCATGTCTTCCAAACTAGACGATATCACCAAGACTATCCCTCCTACTACACACGCATCACCTACATACCAAATTACACCAAATACTGAAGATCCTTATGTACAAATGTCACAACCTCAGCCCGACATAGAACTCACTCAGAAATCACCTCCGTCATCACCTACTCACTCACCTCCACGTCAGAAACTTAGAAGAGCAACCGAATCCTATTCAGATGAAGATTTGATTGGTGGTCAACCAACATTTGAATATGGACAGAGTTCACAACAAGAAATGACTTGGAAGAATGTCAACCTAAATTCTCCCCTACCCAATACCTCAGATTTCTCCATGCCAGATGCCCCAAACAATGTATCCTCACCCAATTCTCCTGACTACAATGTAGACACCCGTGACTCCATATGGATTCGCCTTCACCAACACACCAGCATACTAAACGCTCACTCTGAACAGCTAAAAGAGTTACAACCATTACGATTCGAATGGTATGACCGTAACATTGATACCCTGTTTAAGAGGACAGATGCTGAGAGAAGTGAATATTGGTAACATGAAAGACAATTACGAACAGGAACTTAGAAACTTGGATGCCAGAACCCGCTGTTTGGGTAGAGGCCATACCCAAACACACATTAGGATTGAAGACATTGAAAGAGCATTATGGTTGGCTAGAGACGCAGCAAGAACCCAGAGCCAAAAGATTGCAGCTTTGGAAAACATGTTAGCTAATCAGATGAATGCGTGCCAGGAACGTTTCTCAGCCATGGAAGCTGCACAACTGGATCTTGAGGCAGAAGTTAGACGTTTACGTCAGAGACATAACTGATCTTAAGTATCATTGTTGTACTCAATAAACCAAATAGTTTTGGTTAGTATTTCATGTATTCGCAATAATTCTGTAACTCTCAAAAATTGTAATCGACTTTTAAGCTATGACAGTCTTTTACTATCTTATCGTTCTGTTATAAACGAATTCCTCCCACCAAGCCCTAGTATAGTGCTATAAGTACAAAGAGCCATGCAAAACCTCGCCAATTGTTACTCTTTTAGGTAAACAAATAACCCCACATGAATCAATGAGACATTAATAAAAGACCTTGTGTGGTTGTTTTGCAAAAACCGATCAAGCAAGTTATTAGAGTTATGTTGATTTTGATGATTGTATTCAAACTCACTATGACATTATCGGTGATTGTACATCAAATATACCTCGACTAAACAATAAACCATAGAATTCCAAGAACAAATTTTCAGAAGAAAACTTGATGAATGAAGAGAAAGTTGTTGAACTTTAGCTTTTGTAGAAAAATCCGTTTGCTCCTTAACAATCCCATATCAAGAGATGATCATTATTTTACAATGCTACCCAGACACATCGTATTTCTATGATCTTCAGTTGGTTTTGATTTTGTATTGAGATCACATTGTTAGCAATAATATGCAAATACCTTATTATTTGGAATTATTCTAATGATAAAGTGAATACTAAATCAGTGTTTCTTGTTGTAGTCATTGAAGATGGCCAACATGAGCAACACCCATACCCCCTCAGCACTTACCACAACCATGACTCCTAAAACCATCGGGGAATTTGAAAACAATATCGTTACAGTGGTACATGAAGTAACTACAATAGTTCGTCCGAGAGACAACGACATAGCCAGGAAAGAAAGAGGGAAGGCTAAACGTTGGAAGCATAACCATGAAAGTTTCATGGGACGTAGGCCAGTTCGCCCAAAAGATTCAAGAAAGATGACTAAACCTATCCGCACATGTGCCCAAAGAATTAGACAAGATGTTGCACTTAAGAAAAATGACCAAAAGCGAAAACTTGAGGAGAGAAAATCCTTTATCCTCAACGAATGTGAGTTCCACAATGATGTTTGCATCCGCAATCATCTACAAGACCGCATTGACTATCTTTACCAGCAAAGGCCCAAACCAGAAACTAGAAGAAACTGTATCACCAACCCTAGTAACGAAAACAAATACTGTGGAAGGAAACCTCTATGCCCAAGATGTAAGTTACATCACACCGGGATTTGCACTGCTAAGTGCGGGAGGTGCAGAAAAACAGGCCATAAGACAGGAAATTGCAAAACCATGGAAGGAAATGAGCAACCATCATCCATAAAATGCCATGGATGTGGTGAAATGGGCCATTACAAAAGTCATTGCCCGAACTACAAAGCCCATTGGGAGCCCAAGATTTGTACAAGGGAATAAGAACTCGTCGAAGAACCCCAACTGTGTCAAAGAATGGCCTCTATGTTAAGCAGATGAATGGATTCCTGCTGTAAAATAAATAAACTCTAGTCTAGAACTATCTACGTTGTATTTCCTTATGTACTTTGCCTTAGGTTTGATGGATGAAACCTAAGTGCAACAACTATCTTTCTACCGTACGAATCTCTACCTTGTAATATTTCAGTAATCGTCGTAATCTATATCTATTTCCATTTCTATACCACTTTCACTATTCATAGTTGATATGTAACAATACCTTGATACCACCCTAGGAATTTGACTAAACACAATATCTGATCAAACAATAGACCAATACCACATTGTAAGAAACTTTCATTTAAAACCTAAGTTTATACCAAAGATATTCAAATATCACTTTAGAAATTCCTGACTTATCATTGGAATATGAACAAAAACTTTATAATTCTTTTAAAAATAATCAGAGGGTGTCCGACTTTGTGACGGAACCATTATAATTGAACCATATAAAACTCTTCGAAGAAGTATAAATATCATAATGACTGAATCAAGCGTTACATCATTTGGTCCTCAATTATACATAGCCTAGCTACCTATGTATAATTTAGGAAGAATCATGTTATAAATGGAACAGTTATCTTTTCAAAATCTTTAATAACAATTTTCATTCCAAAAACAGAATCTCGAGACAAAATAAATTGTTCATAAACCTCACCTTTAATCAACCCCAGTAAGATCTACACTTATTACCTATTACTTTATTATAAGAAGTCGAGAAAAGTTCGAATTTGGAAACTATAAGAACTCACAACAATATGTGGCAAACACAAATAACTTAAATTTTATTAGAAACCATGGAAATTAATACATAGCGAGACGATTAACATCGGAAGAGCTAATAGTACAATGAACACAATGCAAGGCATAGAATCTTCGATAGGTTGGCCCACCATAGCAACAAAAACCACCACCAACCCAGCGATAGCAAGAGCCACCACGGGATGAATCATCTTGATTGTTCTGCGTCGAAAGTACAACAAAATATTAAAAGCCACAACGAAACTAATTCGTAAACGTAAAAGTAAACGAGTTTTATTCCACACTTAATAAAGGTTACATAGAAACACAACAAGGACCTATTGCAATCGACACTAGTTTAAAAGCTATTACCCCCAACACTTGTCCACCACAACGGCTAGGATGGTGAGGGGTACGATAACCAACAAATATCCGATCAGGTGGCCGGAATCTTCGCCGGGAAGAAGAGCTAAACAGGCGGCGGCAAAGGCGATGAACATGGTGGCGAAAACAATGGCTAAAGGCGGCATTATTGTTTTGTGAAAAGTGGAATGAAAGAGATGGAGTGAAAAGGTGAAGTGGGGAGGAAAAAAGGGAAAAGTAAATAGGGTATTAATAGGGAAAAACTAGCCGTTATTTTACTATTCACGATCATTAAGTTTCAAACCACTACCATTAAAAATCCACTAGTCTCGACCGTTAGAACACTAGACATTTAGTGTTAAATACTTCCTACTCTCGACCGTTATTTTCAATATTCACAGTCCTTGAATTCATTAGTTGACCAAACATTCAAATTTATTTCGTCTAGTACGAATAAATCTAATTGAATCCCGTCTCCGCGATATTCAACTAAAAATCTCTCGACAACATTTTTCTATAAACTCTCACCTCAGAACACCACATTTTTCAACACCTATCACGGACTGAACTTCGGGACGAAGTTCAAAATTGAGGGGTGGATACTGTAGGATCCTACGAAAATCCATTATAATAATCCTCATTAATTAATAATAACCTCGAGTTACTGTCTACTAAATCCCATTTTTACGGGGAAATTAAAATTTTTCTCTTATTAGTATCATTACCACATTACGTTTTGACGACATATCATAAATGACAACATGTACCTCGAGACTCAGTGATTCACAAAACTCCATTTACACTAAATCTATATTACACAAATTACAAATTATAGTTAAAACTACTAAACCTATAATTTGATTTCAATTATACATTAATCACATTTAGATTTTCACTAGTTACATTATTATTTCACTAACTACATTTAATTACACAAAATATATTTCACAACACAACCCAACCGGACCCTTAATTCGTTCCAGTCCCAACATCACCTCCCACGATCCAGGCCCAACTCCCAAGTCACTTTTCTCCTTGTTATTTCATGTAAGATCGACAAGCCAAACACCCTCCAAAATGACTCGCGTTCTCTTGAATATTAAACACAACCTTCGAATGTTTTTGCACCATCTAACTCACCACCCACTAGGCTAATATTGTGTCGAATCTCAGTACTAGTTGTCGAGTTTTAATAAGGTTTTGAAGGCTAAAGTGTTTGTCCAATTTTAACCCAATTCGACATACGTAACACATCAAAACTCAACCATTTTTAAACCCGATTTTTCCTACATTCCACACATGATATTTTTACCAATATACAACTTTTAGAATGAGTATAGGGCAGCAGGAAAGAGTTGTGATTCGCTAGTTCCATTTTTGAACAAGTTAAAATACCAAACGTGTATATCCATATTACAATAACACAAGATAAGACTTCCCATGTTCTCATATCTATCTAAATATCTCCTATTGTCAGTAGAACCACTTAGGTGTCCTCCTAGATACAGTAACAATCAATAATTGGGGTTGAATTCAAAGAGTCAATAAAAACGTGTGAAACTCTATCTCTATATATTACACCCTCTTCAAGCAAACTACATTGCTCACCTACCACTCAATTCACCCTCACTAAATATCTTAAAAACCCAGAAGCAACTCTCTATCTCACACTTGGAAGCAGCAACGCAAAATAAGGAAATACGTGAAGACGTATTTTGGTTCTTGGCGAGTGGACTGTTTTAATTCGTGTATTTCCATTCGAACTCCACTGCTTTTCCACCACCTTCAAAAGGTGTGGTAAGTGTTCATTAACTCTCATTTGTTTCCATTTCTCACTAACACAGATTCACATGCATGCATATTTCATTTTGCATTCGAACGTATCTTCTCTTTACATATTGTTATTAATAATAAGGAGTTCACAAGAAGTGACAACTCCACTGAGGAAGATTTATTACAACACTCACACTTTACTAGTATGTATAATATGATCACAACTCACTTTCACATCTAAAATATCAACCATGCATCATGTAGATATCATGTTCGAACGTATACTTCTCTTTTCCATTTTGTTTTCGTACCACACGTATATATATAAGAAACGAGAAGTAACATGTCTTCACTGTGAAGGTTTAAGAATCACAACTCACCTCATTTTCACGTTTAAGATATCACGCCATGCATCATTTTTGTTTCCCACTCGAACGTATAAACATTACTATATATTATTATGTACATCTCATTTAGAATAAACCATGTAAAATGAAGAACTCACTCTTGTCACGGTTATATTCAGTCACATACATCATTCGAACATATGCTAACTTTATATTACACGTACAAACTGAAACTGGGAAAAAGCTAAAAATATGTTAAGTGCTTTATACGCAGAAAACAGTTCCCAGTAGGCTAGAAAACAAGTCCATATCTCGCGATCTAACTGAACGACCATGTTCCACTTTTACATGACCAATTTCACAACGTAACTAGCTACACTTTTCATATAAACATCATGTTAAAATAACCACGAATCGACCCTTTGAAACAGTCCTAGCTGGTCGCAGAAACCACATTTGAAAATAACTAAAAATGACGCATGGGCTTTATAACCCATTAAGTGTTTTATAAGCTGTGAGATAAATTGATTTTAGGAAGCTTTTAAATATGAAAATGAGATGTAAAAAGTAGACGTTTGAACTTACCCAACTCACTTCAAAGTGTACAAATTAAAAAGAGTTAACGGGTTAGTGTTTTGGCTCGTTAAGGGCCCAAGATGTGAAGGATAAGCTACTGAGCAAATAAGCTGTTAAAATAAGCTTCTTTTATCTTAAATATAACTCAGAAAAACTCGCCACCTTTTTCCTCACCATTTTGTCACTTTTGGACCAAAAATGTAACGCGATCTAACTTGAGGGACTGAAACTGCCAAACTGAGAAACTTATGGACTGAAGCTGTGAAAACAGTTTATAGAGGACTTAAACTGACCATTGAATGAACTCCAAGCCTTATATGGACATATGGACAAATATTGGACTATTATGGACTTTGGAACTTAACGAAGGACTAACGACGTAACGCAGGCACAGTTAGGGTAAAAAGTATAAAATCTGGAAAGGACAAGGACCAATTAATTTACTTGACATTCTTATTTTATTTTCTATTTTCCACCCCTCACTTCATATGCATTTTCATATTTTTAGTTACATGTTATTTACGTTCTCGTTATTTATTATAACTAGAATTTAACGATTTCACCTTGCATATCATTTCAGCATATTTTGAGAAGGTAATATTTTGGGTCGATTGATATAAGAATCAAGATAATATTATAGATATATTACTTTTTTTTAACTTGAGGCATTTTAAGCATATCACACTCATATCATCAAATCGTTATACGATTTCTCACTTTCACACTCACTGTTAGTAGTAAGTCAGAATCTTAGACTTCCCTCATATTCAGGTTTCGTATCGAAGACGTTTTCGTGATCATTTCCATAAATCTTATAATTCTATCTTGTCAGATACGCTCTAGGTGAGTCGTGGCCCCTACTTTTAATATTGTTTTAATAACTCTTTTGGGGGAGATACATGCTTTAACTATTTTAAGTATACTTTTATACTCTGAAAACTCTCATGATTTACTCAAAATCATCAACTATGCTTTACATGCTTTGAATCACCCTTTGAAAGGGATATATGCTCGTTATACTTGCAAATTGCTTGCTTAGCTGAAACACTGTGTTGAAAGATAACAAGTTACTCGTTGTAACGTGATATTGAGACTCATTATATGCATTCATATAACAACTGAATGTACTGTTAACTTTACTATGATATTTCTACATTTCACTAGAAATAATTGCCAAGACTAAAATACGCATATTCCATGAACCCCTGAAACCTATATTGCCTAAGTTTACTTTAATGCCATAAAGTCCCTCGATCATGAGCCATTAATCACTGCGGTGAGCGCGAATATGGTGAACAGCGTCGAAACCTGTTAGAGGCTGACAACCTATCCCACTAAATACTTGGACGGAATGCCTACATGGTTAGTCGTATTTAGTCGCGATCCACTATATTTGAGAAAAATAGGAATTGGCAAATCACCTATTACATGAGGGCAAAACTTTCGTCATTAATTTGATGAACACCTCCGTTTTACGGTACACTGTTAACGTTTTGCGTGTCATGAGGCTTAGGGCAACATAACTTTATGAAATGATGAGTATTTACACACTCATCAAATCCCCCACACTAAACTATTGCTAGTCCCTAGCAATCCAATCATGTGAAGTAATGAAAGGAATCAAGTATACCCCGTTTCGACTTTTTATTAAATGCGAGAAATTTAAACTAGAACAAAAATAAATAACATGCTTGATTTTCAAAAATGGTATCATGGAACGGGATTCACACAAAATGGGTGTCTCCAGGGAATTGATATCGTCATCCTCTTTTTATACTCCCAACTAAGCTTAAACTCAATGTGCAAACGTTTTTGTAAAATGCTAACGCTACTTATACTAATAATCTATGTAAGCCGAAACTTAACTTTTCACTCCCACATTTATCAAGTTTAGGTGACAGTGCTTGATTTTCAAAATCTTGATAACAAAAATCGACGTTTTTATAAAACTTTGACTAATACTAGTTAAAAGATAAATTTAAAATTCACAACAAGCAAGCTTCAAAATACATCAAAACTTATTGCATTTTGCAATATCATTCCATTTTTGCATTTTGCAATATCATTCCATTTTATTTTATTTTTTTTTCTTATCTTTTTTTTTTTCATCTTTTTTTTTTTTTTTTTTTTTTTTTTTTTTGTGCAACATAAACTAACGGAGTTTCACGGGAACCAAGACCTTACACCTTCCTGGAATAAAGGATCCAAGGGCCGTTACAACGGAGAGTTCCAAGACCTTAACGCCTTTCAGAATTAAGGGTCCAAGGGCCGGTGTAAGAGGGTAGCCAAGACCTAAACGCCTTCCGGAAATAAGGATCCAAGGGCCGATCTTGAACCTTAGTTTATTAGCACATTTATTTATTACTTAACTTTTACATTACTATGACATATGCTTGTTCCGAAGTTTAAATAAAGCTTTGAACTAGTATTTTTCAAAATCGTATGAAAAAATGATTTTGTGTGTTCAAATGTTTGAAAATAAGCACTAATTAAGTCAGATTAGGAGCTACTGGGAGGAAAAGCCATAGATTACTTGTATAAGCTCTAAAGAGAACCAACTACTCTACGCTTAGCATTTTCATTTGCACAAATCGTAAAAACTTAGTCTAAACGTTAAGGAAGCAGCTAGATCAACACTCTAGCAGAGTCGGGATTCCCTTTGTTCTAACCTAATCAAGACTAAACACTTCTTTTTTATTGCAATTACTTATCTAAAAATGACAAAAAAAAAAAATTAAAAAAAAAAAAAAATTTGGCCAAAACGGGGGTACTAGGGCACTAGAAGGTACATATGTGACAAAATTCGAGAGAATTCCCCCCCACACTTAGAATTGAATATTGCCCTCAATATTCAAAGTACCGGCTATTATGCCGACACTTAGAACGTAAAAAGGTAATACTAATAGCCAAGTGTGGAACGGAAATCTCCATTTTCACTAACAGGATTAAAAAGATATCCCTAGATAAACATTAGCAACAAGATAGGATATTGGGTGGCTGGATTGAAAACAGGCACGTCAATCATCACGATCTAAGGGAAACCTGCAAACAAGAGCAAACAACACACAAAACAAAGCACAGTAGAGGCATCCCCCCACACTTAGTGTCAGAAAATAGAAAGAAGTCAGAAACATGGGTTGTCACCCATGTGATGCTAATGTTTTTGTTAACCGAGTCACTAGCTTGACTCAACCTCGGATTCATTTGTTCTTGGGGAAGCATGTGGAAAAGAAAATCTCCATCGGACTTTCATTCGAAATGTTTGGATAAACATTGAAGTACATGAAAGTTCCACTCCGATGAAATACATCCGGCTCAAAAGAATGATAAATGAAGATGCCGGGGTCAAAAACTTTGTCCTCACTCCCAAATGAGAGAATGGAAGGACAAGCTACCTTATAAGCACAGAAAGGTAGAAGAATTCGAACGACATATGTGACGTCAATATAGTGGCGATCCACAGAAGGAAAAGTCACATATGTCGGAGAAAGAACATCGGGATTAAGAACCGAGGTCATATCATCAAGATTAGAAATAATAGAATCTTTGACCTCATCGTTCTCTAACTCTTCATCAAAGAGAGGATTATTGCTAGAAAAGTACTCGTCATCAAATTCAAAAAGAGAATTTGAATAGACTTCGAGACTTTCATTTTGAACGTCCTCATCAGAAAGTGATTCGTCATCACTAGAGGAAAAATCATCATTTGAATCGAAAAGAGGGTTAGAAAACGTCCCGAAAAAATCATCAGTAGTGTCAAGAGGATGATCACTACAAAGAGACAAATCACATTCATCATCCGATATATCCTCAGACTCACTTGGGATTGGGATAAGGATCTCAACACTAGACTTTATGAATTCGTCCGATTCCTTTTCAGGAACAGTGCTAAGATGCTCATCCCCCATAGTAGGAGAGTCATCAGGGTTCATAGATGGAAAGAATGATGTGATTGCAATAGACTGAGGGAGTTGAGAAATAATTTCACTAAAAGGAATAACACTCTCCTCGTCGTCCTCCTCATCATTATTGTTAGTATAAATGGCTTTTATACGTTCCATTTGCTCTTCTGCTAGCAATTCTGCAATACTTTTGTCCTCCTGCCTTTTCTGGACAGGTGTGATTGCAGGTGAAGAATTCTCATAATATTCCTTTATTTGAATAGTATCTTCATCATCTTCATCGAGAATGGCAGCCTTAAGAAATTTGGCACGCGTTTCCGCTGCTCGTTCTTCGGCTAGCAATTCTGCCATAGATTTTTCATGAGGATGAATGATGGAATACTGTGGGGGTTGGACATTGTCAAAACCGGGAGTATTGTACCAAGGATTAGGTTCTTGATCCCACGGTTGACATTGATAATCGTCATGAGGACCCCCACACTTCGCACAAGGAATATTCAGAGCATTTTGGAACGATGTATCAATGAAGTTTTGATAACACGGTTCTTGCTCAAATGAATTCTGAGGAAGGTAGCTGAAATCGTTTTGAAAATTTGAATAAGTGAATGTATTTTCGATTTCAGAAGTGGAACACATGCAAAGTCCGTGAGTAAACTCACATCCTTTGCAAAAACATCGTTCACAAAGTGAATTGTCTCCCAACGAATCTCCACATACACAGCAATTTTGCTGTTTGAGTGAAGATGGCTGGGGTTGTGGAGGGTAGTCGGAAAGACTTTGAGAATTATTGAAGGAATTAGGATTTGATTTAATGGGTAATTCACACCAATTACCACAATAACCTCCACACCGCTCACACAAACACTTGTAACAACGATGATCATCACCCAATATACTTTTACAATGAAAACAGTGATAGTCGGGTGACGACATAAGAATTAAACATTAAGGAGGGATAAGAAGAAAATAGAATCAAACGGACAGAGGGTGAGAGATAAAGAATTAAACGAATAAGAGGAATAAGAAGATTATTTTTGGATTTTTAGAAACATTTAGAAAAACACAAAAGAAAAAGGAAAAATAAATTTTGAAAAGAAAATCTTTTTGGGTTTTTTTTTTTTTTTTAAGAAAATATTTACGAAGAAAACGATAACTTCTCGGGAGAAGGGTCTTCAAAACACGCAACGATAAACGAGAATTAAAAATTCGCTTCAACCTTCCCCGGCAGTGGCGCCAAAAATTGATCCGTTAAAATCAACACATATTTTCTCCAAGGATTACAAAAGAAATATGTAACCCGAGGTCGTTATCCCCAACGAAGGTGTGAATGGAATTTGTGATCTCGATTTGTGAATTCGTGTTTTGAATGGTTAAATAAAGTGGAGAGTGGGTTTTTACGCTAAAATAAGTAAACATAAATTAAAATCGACTAAATATCTAATGGAAGCGATAAACTAAAGTGCACTTAATTAAAAACGTAACGAAAGTTGAAAACGAAACTAAACCGGGAAATACATAAAACGACAAAACGATGAAAAACTAACTTTATGAGAACCAAATTAATTTTCCTATATTCTAAATAGCTAAAGAAAATTTTACGAAAAAGAATCACATTTTTCTAATTACTATTTAATTTACTACGAATTAAAAACTAAATTTAACTAATTAAATTATTAAAAATACTAAACATATTTAAAAAAAATCTGAAACTTTTTGAATAAAGACCTTGAGGAAAAAAGAAACTAGGAAAAATGATAAATATGACACAGCTTATTGGAATAAGCTGTTCAACAGCTAAACAGCTTAAAAAGGTTTAAATGAAAATAAAACAAGCTAAGTTAAATAAAACATTTTGTAAAGACAAACTAATAAAACGGCTTAGGGCAGTTGGTATACGTGAGGGTGTGTGGGGGTTTTGCTGAGCAAGAGGTCTGGGGTTCGAATCCCACCTCTTGCACTTTTGAACTTTTTTTTTTTTTTTTTTTTTTTATTTTTTTTGCTAAGTACTTTAACCTTAAACAGCAATGAAACAACAACTTTTAAAAGAAGATTTTTTCTGAGAAACTCTTAATAAGCATTTGCAAGCTTAAAAACCCAACAAGTGCTTATTTTATCTTCAAATGTGCTTTTGGAAATAAAAAGAAATGTAGCAGCTAGTCAAACAATCACAAACCGAAACAATAACATCCAAAACAACAACCTTAAACAACAAGTCATCCAATCTAAATCAACAACAACAATCTTATACTATAATCTAACTGAAGCAAATAACAAAATCCTTAAACATCAATCTAACCGAAGCAAATAAAGAGACCAACAATTAACCTCAATCACAAACACAAAACGTTGACCAAAAAAAAAAAAAAAAAAAACTTAAGCTTTCATTAATTTCGATAACTTACAATACCTTCGAATTTAAAAGCTGAAATAAACCTTCAACTACTTAACAAAAATTACAAATAAAAACTTACCGAATTTAAGGCTAAGATAAATCCTACAATTTCCTATTCTCGAATTAAAACTACAATAAAAAAAAAGAAATACATACCGAGACTAAGCTAATAAAAACCTGTCTTTCACTAACAACTACTCAAACTATTTATACCCAAAAAGAAAGAAAAATAAAATTAAAAATAATAAGCTAGGGTCTTTTTCTTCTTCTTTCTTCTCTCTTTAATTCTTCACCGTGGGATTATCTTGATCTTCCCAACTCAATCTTGGCCGTTGGATTGGTTCTCTCCCCACGGATCGCTGAGGTGGAGGGGATACCCGTGAGGCTATTTTGGAGTGAGGTAGGGTTGCTGGGTAGGGTATTGGGGAATGGAGGGGGGACAAACTTGTTGGGTGAAGTACGGTTGGTGATGGTGATGGGAAGTGAGGAGGAGGGAAAGGTCTGATAGATTATTGACCTAGTTTTGTGAGTTGGGCGTTTTAGCAAAAAAAACCGGGTATGGGTATTTTTATGGGCTTGGGTTATATAATTTTTGGGTTGGGTTAAAGCTGGGTTCAAGGATTGGGATATGGGTTGAATGTGGGTTGGGGTTTTAGTATTCTTTTGGATCCGATTTGGGTTATAATAGAATTAGGATGGATTTAATTTAGGGACCAAATGGTGTACATCTTGTAAACTTCAAGGACCAAACATGCCATTTCTTCAAAGTTAATCCAAGGGCCATTTTGGGATTTTTGAGCTCGAATTAAATCCACATGAAAAATGTCTTTTGCGGTTTCGGTTTTCGGCTCTTTTCCATATTATGCACGGTTTTGTCCATATTTGCCTCGTTTTCAATCCTTAGTACCTGAAACACATAAAAACACAAAACCAAGGATATCTGCAATATATTTGGGTGTTTTTGGTCATTTTTGTGTCTTTATCGGGTGTAAAATGATGAGTATTTACACACTCATCAATCATCAACTATGCTTTACATGCTTTGAATCACCCTTTGAAAGGGATATATGCTCGTTATACTTGCAAATTGCTTGCTTAGCTGAAACACTGTGTTGAAAGATAACAAGTTACTCGTTGTAACGTGATATTGAGACTCATTATATGCATTCATATAACAACTGAATGTACTGTTAACTTTACTATGATATTTCTACATTTCACTAGAAATAATTGCCAAGACTAAAATACGCATATTCCATGAACCCCTGAAACCTATATTGCCTAAGTTTACTTTAATGCCATAAAGTCCCTCGATCATGAGCCATTAATCACTGCGGTGAGCGCGAATATGGTGAACAGCGTCGAAACCTGTTAGAGGCTGACAACCTATCCCACTAAATACTTGGACGGAATGCCTACATGGTTAGTCGTATTTAGTCGCGATCCACTATATTTGAGAAAAATAGGAATTGGCAAATCACCTATTACATGAGGGCAAAACTTTCGTCATTAATTTGATGAACACCTCCGTTTTACGGTACACTGTTAACGTTTTGCGTGTCATGAGGCTTAGGGCAACATAACTTTATGAATATATGAATGTTTCATATATATTAGGATACAGCTGTATTTAGTAAACCACCACTCCTCACTGATAGATTTCTGACACTAGATTAATGTTTTCACTATGTGTTGAGATTATGGATCCTTTACTTGAAACTTAATTGTTATCGTATGTGACTTAGTTGTGACTTCTAATAAAGACAGCCCAAATTACTTGACATATCGTTATTTTTAAAAGTTGACCCATCACATCATTTCGAGCGTATAACAACGTAGCTCATTTTCATTTAAAACTTGAAACTTATGATCACTTGAGATCATACATGAATTATTTGTGGATTTTTATTCAACTCAACTTGTTATTTATTTCATGAAGATTTAGTATTAAACTCCACGAACTCACCAACCATTGTGTTGATATTTTAAGCATGTTTATCTCAGGTAATTAAGGGAGCAGGACAAGGCGCGGAGCGGGCATCTTATATAAAATCAAATATGTCATTCTTTCCAAATTATCACATCTTTTCATGGGATTTTCAAAACAGATATTTTTCCTTTGTACCAAAACTATTATTTTGAATGACATATAACTTTCAAAACGCCTCTTCCGGGCCATTTTTCTGAAATTTAAACCTCGATCCTCACCGTAACACCCTAATTACTTTTCCGCTGCCACAAACCAAATTAGGGGGTGTTACATAGTATTAACCCGTCATTACTATTCACTTAACCATTTTTCGAGCAAAATTTGAAAATTTTGTTTATTACGTTTATATTCAAACACGTTGATACGTGAATTACAATACTTTGGAACGAGCTCACACACGCACCACGAAAGTCCAATACACAATGGATCCTTAATCATATTTCTCAATCCAACACTATTCAAGCCCAACTAAAACTCAAACCTAAATTTTTATTTTCTCCTTTATACTAATCGATCAAACCTCATTTACTTAGCATCTTTTATTCTGTAATTCGACACGCAACTCATATCAAATTTTACATGGATCGAATCTCTACATTCTCAAAATTCAGGAATGACAAACCTTTTCACTTAATTTGAACGTTTGAATCATAAACAAGGTCTAAAGCTATCGCAACTCGACTCAAGTGCAAACTCATTCATGTTCATCCAAATATATACCAACTCGACCAAAACCTATTTTTACCTATGTGTTTGACATTGTTTTGGCCTAATAATCTCTTTGAACATTAACACATTCCTTCTATTTCTTTTTAACACGTCAAAACATTGCTTGGACCCTTTAATATATATGTCGAACCATACATATATATGCCACATCAACTTTGGCCGAGACACAAACTCACACACCCTTCCTAATATCTTCCAAACTCAAGTTTCTAGCTAAAAATATTCCCCGTGTCCCCTTATCCCTCCATTCGACATTAATGCAATCCCAACTTGTGTTAAAATAATATATACTCGACATATGATATGCATACATATACGTATACAAACACATACATGCTCATTCACTCTTTAAACTCATTTCACTCTTATATCTTCTAAGTATACTCTCCTGTTGATCCCATTCGAAGGAAATAGGGCCATGTTCTAGTCATTTCGAGCCATTTTCCAAACGTGCATAGTTGATCTTGATTCTTTTGTGGCCAACCAAACGTGTTACGTACATATCCTTCATTTCCTAGTCCATAACATTGAGTATTCACCACCATTTTTGGTGTGGTAAAGCTTTTCGAACATATATCTATTTATACTTATATTTCTAAAGTTCATACTTATTTATTCATTTCATTCGATCCCTTTAGCTTTCCATTCATTTCTTTGAGTTCTTGTATTTCATTTGATCTATATTCATGACCTCCTAACATTTTGGATGACTAGAAATTAGTTACAACATTCATTCGTAACTCAATTCATCATATAATAGCTTATCGAGGTTCATTTTAAACGTATACTATGTATCGAGCAAATAAGTGTCATTATTTTATTTTTGATCACATCAGTTTTGTCGACTAGAACTAGCCTCGTTATATCATTTTTAACCTTGTACCATAACGAATAAATTGTACCAACTAATTCTCCATAAGCCAATCTATCAAGCTATTATAATAAGCTCTTATAATAAGCTCTTTTAATACCTTTTTAATCGACCAAGCTAATCACTCTCGCAACAGTCTTAAAACTTTTATATATATATATATATATATATATATATATATATATATATATATATATATATATATATATATATATATATATATATATATATATATATACGATTGGGCTTTTTAGCCCATTAAGCACCCAATAAGCAATCACTAAAAGCACATGATATAAGCAGTTTGAATATATTTTCAGGACCATAAAATAATCCCAAGATCAGGTCCAAACTCTTTTGAAACCCCTCGGATCAATATCTCTTATTGGGCCTTGTATTAATTCGATAAAAAGCCCATTAAGCCAAAAATAAGATCTTTTGTGTAATAAGCAGTTTTTATGAACTTGAATAAGCTATTTAAGGCTGGTAAAACTTTCGAAAAATTTATTATATAACTTTTTTGAATTTCGGACTTAAAAACAAAATATATTACTATTTGGGTTAAAATTGTAACTTTCGGAAAATTGTGTACTAAACTGTCATATCAGTAAATTATGGGTAGAAAAGGTTAAAACAGTAACTAGAAACCATAAAATGTCATATTTGAACCTTTTGGACTTAAAATGTAATTATTTTCTAACGAAGGACTAACGGTGCAAATGTTTCACCGTTAGGGTTAAAAGTGCAAATTTTGTATAATTATAAGGATCAACTAGTAAATTATTTCTTTATATAATTACATAAAGTGTTTTATACCTTTCTGTTCTTAAAAATCCATTTTTCAATTCTTACAATTTATATAACAAACGTTACGTTTATATTTACGTAACGTGATTTTAACGAATAAGCATAACTTACTATCCACCAACTTTTGAAGAGACGATAATTACTGATTCAAATAAACATAAAAACATGATAATATTATATATAATATTATTTTTGAACTTTAAGCATTTTAAGCATATCATTCATTCACATCACGATCCAATTCGTTATCAGACACTTTTCCACAATCATTATTCACATCCTGTCAATCTTAAACCATCGAAATCTCAGACTTCCCTATTATTCAGGTCGTGTGTTGAAGCCGTTCCCGTGATACTTTTGACATAACATTACTTTGAACTTTATATCTAAGGTGAGTCATAGCCCCACTCTTACTCTTTTATATTCATTTTAAACTATTTGAGGGAGATACATGCTTAGAAACACTTTACTCATTTATCAGACACATGATTTGCATGGTGATGCAAGTAATCAAACATTTATACTTATATGCCCTGTTGCGTGACTATTACTATGTAATTATCATAGTGCAATTGCTAGAGGTTAGGATGTGTTAACAATATTCTTTGGGAAGTGGCACCCAGCATTCTTTGGGAAGTGGCACCCAGTATTCTTTGGTAATTGGCACCCAGTAACCTTTGGGAAGAGGCTCCCAGTATGTGTAGTTTATGCATAAGGCTCTTTCGTGTGATTTTATTCAAGTAATCGTATACATATCTGTCCTACTCATACTATTAGCAGTGGATTGTAAACACACAGGTTGCAAGTCTAGTATGGGCGAGGCTTAGTTCTGAGTGGATTTACAAGGCCTTTGCTGTGAAATCTTTATTCAATGCTTTACTATTAAACTAAACTCTATGAACTCACCAACCGTTGGTTGACACTTTTTAGCATGTTTATCTCAGGTTATTAAGGCGATAGTGGATGCATGGATCTTAAGAGTCATTTGCATACTTGGAGACTTTTATCTTTATCTTTTACCATTCGATACATCTTGAAAACATCTATGTAACTTTATACTTTGGAACTTATGTTTAACTCTGATTTAAATAATTCGAATGGTAATATTTCAAAACGTCTCATTTAGAGGTCGTTTTTTATACCTTGATCTATATTATGAAGTAATACCCCCTTGACACTATCGTTCCGCTGCGGTAATTTGGGGGTGTTACAGATTGGTATCAAAGCCTTGGTTATAGAGAACTAGGTTGCATTTAGTGCCTAGACTATAACTACTATATACGTTGAGACTCTCATCCCTATCGCCTTGCATACGTAGAACTTTTTCCGTTATTATCCACGCTGTTGGATGTTATAGTATTTGTACTGATAGTGGAATCTCAGAATTTAGTCGAGTCATCAAAGGTGTGGAGCTCAGTGATAACTGGCTATTTAACTTAATCTTGTGACAGTTCTTGTTTGATGAGACATGGGATTAAGTTAAATAAAGGTTATCACTTAGCCGCATAAAATTTGATGATTTTGCTCAAAAATGGGATTTCTCTTGAGGATACTTTTGAGGGATAATCACCCTACACTTTCACCATTTAAGTAACGTCGATCGTCGAGATATGTGTGCTTGGTGATATGTACACGTGTGAAAGGAGACAATTATAATTATAGTGGCCAACATAATTATAAGTGCATCACAACTCACGTGGACATATGTAACCATGCTTATGTTAATCGGCATTGGCACCCCTTAGGAAAACAGCTAGTGATATGGTTTTGTGAGAACGTTAAGTATATATTGGATAGTCAACAGTTTTCCCTCATCTCTGACGTTCGCTAAATGTCCTTCCATGTAAAGACAATGGCATCAAGGAGATCAGCCCGCAACACTAACCGAGGAGGTGCAACTCTAAGAGGTGGAAGGACTAGTGAACGTGGAGGTAGAGGAGGTGGTCGAGGCATTAGTAACAACGATAACAACGACGGTGGAAATCCTGATTTTGTCGCCATCATCGCTCAACTGCTTCAAAACTTGCTTCCTACTATTATCACCCAGGTTGGCAATCACATCAACAACTCGGGAAACCACAGAAGCAGAAATGACGACACCAATAGTGTAGGTGGGAATGATACCAACAACCACAGGATGCACGTATAAGGAATTTACGGCATGCAAGCCAATGGAGTTTGACGGTAAAGGAGGTGCGTTGAAGTATACCCGATGGATTGAAAAGATGGAGTCAGTGATCGACATCAGTAGCTGTGGAACGCATCAGAAGGTGAAGTATTTGGCATGCTCACTATCAGGAAAAGCATTAACATGGTGGAACACGCAGATTCAAGCTAGAGGAAGAGAAGCAGCTGTAGATATGACATGGGACGACTTCAAGGCACTACTAAAAGAGGAATACTGTCCGGACAATGAAATGCAGAAGCTGGAAGGTGAACTTTGGCATCACACAATGATAGGGGTTGGTCATGCAGCCTACACAGATCGATTTCATGAGTTAGCAAAACTAGTTCCTTGTCTAGTTACCCTTGAATCAAAAAGGATTGAGAGGTACATCTACGGTCTTCTCCCCGAAACTCGTAAAAACTGTGAAAGGAACTGAGCCGGCTACAATTCAAAGTGCAATATTGAGAGCAGAGACTCTAACAGACGAGATGATTAGGACTGGAATTTTGAGAAACGGTGACAAAAGGAAAGGAACGAATGAATTAGACAAGCAAACGGTCCCCATGATTGACAACAACAAAACAAGAACCTTTATGGCCACTGGGTCAGGTCAGAAAGTATATGGGGGTCCACACCCTAAGTGTACTAGATGTACTTATCATCACCCGGGGTATGTGCCTTGCCGTGAGTGTACAAACTGCAATCAGTTCGGTCATTTCACAAATCAGTGTAAAGTACCAAGGAATACAGACAACATGAGGAATAATCAAAGGACATGTTATGAATGTAACAGCCCGGATCACCTCAAGAATACGTGTCCTAGGTTGAATAGAGCACCTGGACAAAGACAAGGAAATCTAGCTTTGGCAATTGAAGGAAATAACCCAAACCCTGGAGTCCATCTTAGTCCACCTCGTGGTAGAGCATTCTATTTGGGTCATTTGGATGCAGCTAACAAATAAGGGGTACGTTTTCCGTATACAAGTAGTATTCTACCCTAGATACGTCAGTTTTAGCATGATTACGTTAACTTTACACATCGACTATTCGTTAGCATCTTTTAACAGATAACACGGGCTGAATCTCGGGACGAGATTCAAGATAAGGGGTAGGTACTGTAGCAACCCGTATAATTCCCTGGTCATTAGTGAACGTTAATCTAGTATTAACCCGTCATTACTATTCACTTAACCATTTACTGAGCAAAATTTGAAAATTTTGTTTATTACGTTTCTATTCAAACACGTTGATACGTGAATTACAATACTTTTGAACGAGCTCACACACGCACCACGAAAGTCCAATACACAAATAAACACCAAACGGATCCTTAATCTTATTTCTCAATCCAACACTATTCAAGCCCAACTAAAACTCAAGCCCACATTTTTATTTTCTCCTTTATACTAATCGATCAAACCTCATTTACTTGGCATCTTTTATTCTGTAATTCGACACACAACTCATATCAAATTTTACATGGATCGAATCTCTACATTTTCAAGATTCAGGAATGATAAACCTTTTCACTTAATTCGAACGTTTGAATCATAAACAAGGTCTAAAGCTATCACAACTCGACTCAAGTGCAAACTCATTCATGTTCATCCAAATATATACCAACTCGACCACAACCTATTTTTACCTATGTGTTTGACATTGTTTTGGCCTAATAATCTCTTTGAACATTAACACACTCCTTCTATTTCTTTTTAACACGTCAAAACATTGTTTGGACCCTTTAATATATATATGTCGAACCATACATATATATGCCACATGAACTTTGGCCGAGACACAAACTCACACACCCTTCCTAATATCTTCCAAACTCAAGTTGCTAGCTAAAAATATTCCCTATGTCCCCTTATCCCTCCATTCGACATTAATGCAATCCCAACTTGTGTTAAAATAATATATACTCGACATATGATATGCATACATATACGTATACAAACACACACATGCTCATTCACTCTTTCAACTCATTTCACTCTTATATATTCTAAGTATACTCTCCTGTTGATCACATTCGAAGGAAATAGGGCCATGTTCTAGACATTTCGAGCCATTTTCCAAACGTGCATAGTTGATCTCGATTCTTTTGTGGCCAACCAAATGTGTTACGTACATATCCTTCATTTCCTAGTCCATAACATCGAGTATTTACCACCATTTTTGGTGTGGTAAGGCTTTTCGAACATATATCTATTCATACTTATATTTATAAAGTTCATACTTATTTATTCATTTCATTCGATCCCTTTAGCTTTCCATTCATTTCTTTGAGTTCTTGTATTTCATTTGATCTGTATTCATGACCTCCTAATATTTTGGATGACTAGAAATTAGTTACAACATTCATTTGTAACTTAATTCATCATATAATAGCTTATCGAGGTTCGTTTTTAACGTATACTACGTATCGAGCAAATAAGTGTCATTATTTTATTTTTGATCACATCAGTTTTGTCGACTAGAACTAGCCTCGTTATATCATTTTTAACCTTGGACCATAACGAATAAATTGTACCAACTAATTCTCCATAAGCCAATCTATCAAGCTATTATAATAAGCTCTTCTAATAAGCTATTTTAATTCCTTTTTAATCGGCCAAGCTAATCACTCTCGCAACAGTCTTAAAACTTATATATATATATATATATATATATATATATATATATATATATATATATATATATATATATATATATATATATATATATATATATATATATATATATATATACACGATTGGGCTTTTTAGCCCTTTAAGCACCCAATAAGCAATCACGATAAGCACATGATATAAGCAGTTTGAATATATTTTCAAGACCATAAAATAAGCCCAAGATCAGGCCCAAACTCTTTTGAAACCCCTCGGATCAATATCTCTTATTGGGCCTTCTATTAATTCGATTAAAAGCCCATTAAGCCAAAAATAAGCTCTTTTGTGTAATAAGCAGTTTTTATGAACTTGAATAAGCTATTTAAGGCTGGTAAAACTTTCGGAAAATTTATTATATAACTTTTGTGAATTTTGGACTTAAAATACAAATTATATTACTATTTGGGTTAAACTTGTAACTTTCGGAAAATTGTGTACTAAACTATCAAATCAGTAAATTATGGGTAGAAAAAGTTAAAACAGTAACTAGAAACCATAAAATGTCATATTTGAACCTTTTGGACTTAAAATGTAATTATTTTCTAACGAATGACTAACGGTGCAAATGTTTTCACCGTTAGGGTTAAAAGTGCAAATTTCATATAATTTCAAGGATCAACCAGTAAATTATTTCTATAGACAATTACATAAAGTGTTTTATACCTTTTAGTTCTTAAATTCAATTTTTCAATTTGTACGATTTATATAACAAACGTTACGTTTATATTTACGTAACGTGATTTTAACGAATAAGCATAACTTACCATCCACCAACTTTTGAAGAGACGATAATTACTGATTCAAATAAACATAAAAACATGATAATATTATATATATATATATATATATATATATATATATATATATATATATATATATAATATATATAATATTATTTTTGAACTTTAAGCATTTTAAGCATATCATTCATTCTCATCACGATCCAATTCGTTATCAGACACTTTTCCACAATCATTATTCACATCCTGTCAATCTTAAACCATCGAAATCTCAGACTTTCCTATTATTCAGGTCGTGTGTTGGAGCCGTTTCCGTGGTACTTTTGACATATCATTACTTTGACATTTACAGCTAAAGTGAGTTATAGCCCCACTCTTACTCTTTTATATTCATTTTAAACTATTTGGGGGAGATACATGCTTAGAAACACTTTACTCGTTTATCAAACACATGATTTGCATGGTGATGCAAGTACTCAAACATTTATACTTATATGCCCTGTTGCGTGACTATTACAGTGTAATTATCATAGTGCGATTGCTAGAGGTTAGGATGTGTTAACAGTATTCTTTGGGAAGTGGCACCTAGTATTCTCTGGGAATTGGCACCCAATAACCTTTGGGAAGAGGCTTGATTTTATTCAAGTAATCGTATACATATCTGTCCTACTCATACTATTAGCAGTGGATTGTAAACACACAGGTTGCAAGTCTTGTATGGGCGGGGCTTAGGACTGAGTGGATTTACAAGGCCTTTGCTGTGAAATCTTTATTCAATGCTTTACTATTAAACTAAACTCTATGAACTCACCAACCGTTGGTTGACACTTTTTAGCATATTTATGTCAGGTTATTAAGGCGATAGTGGATACATGGATCTTAGAGTCATTTGCATACTTGAAGACTCTTATCTTTATCTTTTACCATTCGATACATCTTGAAAACATCTATGTAACTTTATACTTTGGAACTTATGTTTAACTCTGATTTAAATAATTCGAATGGTAATATTTCAAAACGTCTCATTTAGAGGTCGTTTTCTACATCTTGATCTATATTATGAAGTAATACCCCCTTGACACTATCGTTCCGCTGCGGTAATTTGGGGGTGTTACAGTTACTTACAATGGATGGTTTTGACCCGATAGTTCTTTCATGGAAAGAGCTTAAAAGACTTAAAGTAGTTTCTTGTAACAATATTAAGGACAGTGCAATGACAGCTGAGTTAGCAACCCTTTTTACGATTCTTAAATAGTTGAAATGGCGCCCAGATTCCAAGTCTATTCTCTCATCAGGTCTTGAAGGTACCGGAATATGGCAGAAAGGTGGTAGAAGCTTCAAGATTTGATATTTTTTTCTTTTCTTTCTTTTTGTTCAATAGTTAGCATGTCATAGAAAGGTAGGATAGTGGCTGTTTCATTGTTTATTTGAGAGTATACTTGCTCTAGTTTTACCATAAAGAGTAGTCTCAGGGTTCAGAGAACAAGTGTATCATAAGTCACTATACTTTTTCTTTTTATTTAATTTTATTTTGTTATGTTCTTCTACACATAATTTTCTGTAAAAGTTGCACGAGATTTATATTTCGTTATTGTGCCCTGGATCATGAAATGGAGCAATGTGGAATTAAATCTCACATTTTTTTTTTCATGTTATGGAATTCAATTTAATTTGTATCATCTGATGGATTTATAGTTTATAGCAACATTCTTTTAAATGTTGGGGAGATGTTTCCTTCAATATATTTGTTTTTCACCTGTTGATGTTGATTAGCTCATACTTATGGAGTTTATCGTGAATCCTCATTCTGTGCATCCAATTAAGCCAACCAAGTTTGCTAACTGGCAAGTGTTTGTTGATTTAAAGTATGAATTCTCTTTTTTGCTGTCATCTTTCATACACGGTTGCTTTAGTGACTCTCAGTTTAAGCTGATATACTGTCTCTTACTCGCTTTAGTGCAAGTTATAAACTGAATGGTACAAGACTATTTCAACTTCTGGTTAGAATTCTGCAACACTGAGTTGCCCATATCTAGTTTGAGGCTTCTAGGAATTCCATCAGTATAAAGCAGAGCATTTTTTGTTCCTTACGGTTTAGCAGTGCTGCTCATGGCTAAAATCATGATGCCCTTGTTCTCTTCAGTAAATCATGGACTAAGCAGTTTATGCTTGTGACTTGTGTGCGTAAGAGTTTAATTGGGCATACGTTGTTTTGTAGTGCACATCTTTTGCTACCATACTTTTCTTGGTGTAAATGTGAAGGAGTGGAGGTCGATCTGTGTTTCTGGTCGCCGGATAAATGAAAAGAGATGGCAGAAACAAGAGATGAAAGAAAAAGATATAGTGAGAAAAATAGGTGGGAGGAAGGAGAAATAGGTGGGGAGTAAGTGTTTGTTAAATGTGTTTGTAAATTAAGAGAAAAGAAAGGGCATTTTAGTAACTTCACAAGGCCCTTAACCAGCAAACTTACCAAGGGTTAGCCATAACGGAGCTCCAGGGATCATTTGCGCACTGTTGGTGAACTTGAGGTACCCCGTTCGCCACAAACCCAAAACGGGGGACCAAACGGAAGAACAGGGTTAACTTCAAGGACTATCTGTGAAATTTACCCATAAATAAATGTGTTAAGATAACATGTATCCAAATTATGTTTTTGTATAGCTATTAGTATAGTTTGGGTTTAGTCGGTTTTATTTAAATAAGAAAAGAAGATTAGGATGCGTTTAGTTGGGAAAAAAAATAAAAACTTATCTTATTTATAATCTCTAAATTTGTAGAATTTCAAAAGGAAAATTTATTTCTAGAAAACACTTGAAAATATAAAAAACGTGTTTAGTTGATGTTTGGATTTTTTGTTTTAAAGAAAGGAATGGAGGGCCTTGCGTTATAGAGGAAAACAAGGAAACAACAAAAATTTATTTTATAATTTTCTTTGTTAAGTTAGAAAATAGGGGATTTGTGTTTTTGTGAAGAATTTTTTGAAAATAAAAGGATTCGAACGCGATCTTTGCTTTATTTGTTTCACAAAATATTTTGTGAAATGCTTTGTTTTGTATAAAATATTTTGTGGAAAATATATGTTTTCCTTTAGCGTTTCTAAATATGAAACTGTTCGTTTTTTACTATAAATCGAATTTGTTTTAACTACTAAAAAGTTTGGTTATTTCAGGTCTACTTTAAACCTGTTTAGTTTTGATATGGTTCTGGCCAATTAGGGTTTTGGTTATGGGTTGGACCCATCCTTATACAACGTCTTTGGGCTTTGGAATACGGCGTCTTAACGGGCCACATGTAGCAAAGCGGAGGAAACGGCGACCCATTGCGAGAAATGTATATATAGGGTAATAGCAAGTCCCAATCCACACAATTTGGCACTTGGGCCTGAAGAAAGAACTGCCATCTATCATTCTATCTGACTGACTTAAGTGACGTGGTACGAGGGTTGATCAGTAGTGGTGACTAGTGAACACAAGACGAATCAAGACATAATTTGATCAGGTGCATTTACGAAAATTTATACAACACAAAAAATACAATTTTTTGGACCAGATGCATTCTAGAAAAATCGAGGGTTTTTAAAAAAGTTAACACTACGCCGCAAAATTTTATGGGTTCCGTCCCTGAGTGACCAAGCCATGTAAATACGATGATCTTCGAGTGACCAAGCCATGTAAATACGATGAATCTTTAATTTAGTCACTTCAATCTATTTGAAATAGTTGATATGCCTAATTCAATGTGTGTGATACGTGCACTCAGATGTAGCTAAGTCTAATGTTATTGTTACTAAACATTTGGAAAGTTTTACAAATCACAGTTTTTCTCTATGATACCATCTTTTGTGGAGAATGCTTAGGGTGTGTTTGTCAAAAATAACAGTAGCAGTGAGCAGTAGTCGTGAGCAATAGCAGTCTTTTCAACGTTTGGTAACATAGCTGTAAGTGTAATCATAATGTGTAAAACAACTCCTAAATGCTCAACGCTCTTAAATGCTACTTCTTGGAGCGTTGAAAAATAAACATTCCGAAAAAATAGATAACGCTATTTGGTGCTTGCCAAACTAGCATTAAAGATCACAATGCTCAACGCTCACTGCTCTTAAATACTCCACGCCAAACGCACAACGTACTTCCAGATTTTATGAATATATGAAGCAACAAACCCAAAATTCTATCTAGAATCATTTTTAAAAAAATATTGTCATCCAAAAACAATCAAGGTCATGTACCGTATAGTTGGAATAATCATTGTTACAACATCAACGTCTGATGTGAAGTTTTCGACTCAAGTTTTCATTGTATAATAGACGGCAGCATCATTCTATACACTTGTCGACCAAATTGCTTCATACTTTGTATATGTGTGCATCATGATCAGTAAATTCTAGTTACATGAATAGAAAATGAAAGATCAATGCTACAACTACAAAGTCCATATCGAAATATTAATTGATGTATCCTTCATTTATGAGATGTACTATCAATAAGCGAATAAAGTTTCATTTGGTTACTTGATCATTATGACTTGTTAAATCACCATCGCAAAGTTAGCTTGTCAATTTCATCTGGCTGGTTCGATAAAAATCCAAAATGACGATTACACCCTCGAAATCGTCAACAAAAACCCAAAACCGACACCTGTTTCTCGTTTCTCACAAGTTCAAATGTCGAATCAAAACACAAAATTACCAAAAAAAAAAAAAAAAGAAAAAAGAAAAAGAAAAACGAGGATAGTTCTAAGTCAAGTGATGGTTGAGAAAAATGAAGTGAGTTTAACTGTCACATTCTTGACAGGACATGTGGCCGTTAGCTACTGCGTTTTTAAACCTTTTCTTTGATTTCACCTCATCATACGAAGTGTTTGCTTTAAGAAACAGATACCCCAACAAACAAGTTTATAAACTAAACCTTGAATGACAATCTACATGTCTATTTCTTTATGCATGTATATATATAAACAATTCAGAAGCTAACAACCAGTAGGTAAGCCATCTTCAAGTACTATAACATTCCCTACTCCCTAACCGAAAAGTTGTGATCAGCTTACTCAATCTCTGAGCTTGAGTCGGCTTCTTTTGTTTTTCTTAATCGTGTTTTGAGGTATAGTTTCAACAAACACGAGACGCTGACATGAGGATATTCATCTTTGCGTGTGTCTTTCTTGTGTTATGTTCTTTCACAGGTACTAAACGTTTCTAAATATTTAAAGTTACATGGACGTGACAAAATCTAACAACTTGATTGTTTTGCAGCTGCGTTTGATCCTTTGGATCCAAATGGGAACATAACGATCAAATGGGACATAATGCAATGGACTGCCGATGGTTATGTGGTAAGAAAGATTTATAGATTTTTTAGAGATTCTTAATGTTTTCTTTGACGATTATTGATGCTTTCTTTATGTCTGTCTATAGGCAACTGTAACGATGAACAATTTCCAAATGTACCGTCACATCCAGAATCCGGGGTGGACCCTAGGGTGGACATGGGCTAAGAAAGAAGTGATATGGTCCATGGTTGGGGCTCAGACCACCGAACAAGGAGACTGTTCAAAGTTCAAAGCCAACGTCCCACATTGCTGTAAGAAGACACCTACGGTTGTGGACTTGCTACCTGGTGTCCCTTACAACCAACAATTCTCTAACTGTTGCAAAGGTGGGGTCATGGCTGCATGGGGTCAAGATCCATCAGCTTCTGTCTCCGCTTTTCAGGTCAGCGTTGGTCTAGCGGGAACAACAAACAAGACAGTCAAACTACCAAAGAATTTTACCCTTTTGGGTCCTGGACCAGGGTATACTTGCGGACCTGCAAAGGTTGTTCCTCCAACTACTTTTCTCACTCCCGACAAGCGAAGAAAAACTCAGGCGTTGAGTAAGAGTTCCTAACTTCCTTTTTTCTAAACGTATAGTTTCACTTTGACTTTAACTCAAGGTCAAATACTAACTAGTGGCTTATGTTTCACGCAGTGACATGGAATGCGACATGCACGTATTCACAATTTTTGGCATCAAAACACCCGAGTTGCTGTGTGTCTTTCTCGTCGTTCTACAATGAAACTATCACTCCATGTCCCAACTGTGCTTGTGGTTGTGAAAATAAGAAAAAATGTCTCAAGTAAGATAATAATACCTTTAACATAAACTTGGGTTTCTAATTCTGTAACATTTTGAGACGCTAACGATTTAATGATGATTATAGGAGTGACTCTAAGCTTTTAAGTGTTGTGGGGGTAAATACACCAAAAAAGGATAATTCACCGTTGCTTCAATGCACTCGTCATATGTGTCCCATAAGGGTTCATTGGCACGTAAAGCAAAACTACAAAGACTACTGGAGAGCAAAGGTGGCGATAACGAACTTCAACTATAGAATGAACTACACGCAGTGGACACTCGTGGTTCAGCATCCTAATCTAAACAATGTTACTCAAGTTTTTAGCTTTGACTACAAGCCCCTTGTTCCGTATGAATCTATAAGTAAGTAGTGCCTAATAAGTTATATGCTCTTGGGCTAAGTGGGAAACTTAGGTCCTAATAAAAGTTTTGTTATTTTCTGTGAGCAGACGATACAGGTATGTTCTACGGGATGAAGTTCTTCAATGACCTACTGATGGAAGCAGGGCCGAAAGGAAACGTACAGTCAGAAGTGCTACTACAAAAGGACCAAAACACATTTACTTTCAAGCAAGGATGGGCATTTCCTAGGAAAGTCTACTTTAATGGTGACGAATGCATGCTTCCTCCACCGGAATCATATCCATTCCTACCAAACTCCGCTCATGAAAGCCGTGTTGGTTTGTTAATGCTATTGGTTTCTTTGGTTATGTTCCTACTTGTTTAATTTCGACATCACTTTGTTAGTAGTTCGAGTTTTGAAGCAAAAGAATGAAGCAAGTGACAGAGACACGAATCAAGGTACAGATAGTTAATTTCTTTGAAAGAATACAACAGATTGTACGTATTCATGAGACTATTGTACTACAAAGATTTTGTATATTTTTATAAAATACGATTTAATGCAACATAATTTACAAAGAGAATTTCTTAATTCGAGTATTATATTACAAGCAGAGGAGAAATTTATTGGTTATCATCATCCTACATATTAGAATAGCTCCATAGGTAGAGCACTCTACAAATCGCATGCAACAAAAAAGTTAACACACTTACAAAACCGCATGCTCCAAGTTTCTTGTTTGAAATTGAATTACTCACTCAAAGAGAAATAAGAAGGCCAAAGATGTCATCAACAGAGTGAATATCGAGAAATTTACACGAGAGCTGGCGTTTGGGAGATGCGGGTATGCATCGGGTGGTGGCATGACACAATTATCACCATTGAAATAAACTCTTCGCGGAAAAGCCCAACCCTTTTCGAAAGTAAAAGTCGATTTGTCTTTTTTGAAAAGTAATTCTGACTGAACATTCCCTATTGGCCCAGCTTGGTTCAGAAAATCGTTGTAGAACTTAACACCCCACAGCATACCAGTATCATCTGTAAATAAATAAGTAACAAATCACTCTTAGACGCGTTGTACCTTTTAAGTAACTAATTAATCACTAAGAAAACAAATACTTACTTATAGAAGAGTAAGGGGTCAGTGGCTTGTAGTTAAAGCTAAAAATTTGGGTAAGATTGTTGAAGTTTGGATGTTGGGCAACTAGGTTCCATTGTGAGTAATTCATCCTGTAGTTAAAGTTGGTAATCGTGACCTTCACCCGCCAGTAATCCTTATAGTTAAGCTTCACGTGCCAGTGAACACGTATCGGGCACATATGTCTTGTGCATTGAACCAGTGGTGCTAGGCTGTTCTTACCAGGACCATTAACAACTGAAGCTAGATATGGGGAGTTTGGGCTGCAAAAACAGGAGAACATTTTAAAGAAAAATTAGAGATGATTAAAAATCAGAAAAATAAATGATATAATAATAATTCGACTTTAGAAACATACTTTACACAACTCCCCGGGTGAGTAGCATTGTTTTGGCATCCACAAGTGCATGTGGGGCATGGTACAATGGTATCATTGTAAAACGCCGAAAGAGAAACGCAACAAGTAGGGGTTTTCTGGGCCAGAAACTGTGAATACGTACATGTAACATTCCATGTCACTGCAAAAAACAGTCTGTAATTAGAAAATCTTCTAGGGTAAAATTGTGATCTCACACGCTACTACAAGTTTGATCAAAGAATACTCACTCATAGCTTGAGTCACTCTTCTTCCATCAGAAGTTACGAATTTTGATGGTTTGCCAACTACAGCTGGTCCACAAGTATACCCAGGACCCGGTGCAAGTAATGTGAAGTTCTTGGGTGGTTTAACTGTTTTGTTAGTGGTTCCGGCTGCACCAACACTGAGCTGAAATGAGCTAGCATAATTGTTCGGTTCTTGGGCCCACGAGTTTATAACCCCACCCTTACAGCAATTTGCTATCTGCTGATTGTAAGGAGTTCCAGGTAGTAAATCGACGATTGAAGGTGTTTTCTTGCAGCAATGTGGAGGCGTAGTTTTGTATCTTGAACAATCTCCTTGTTCTGTTGCTTGACCACCCATCATGCTCCATATTACTTCTTTTTTAGCCCATGTCCATCCTAAGGTCCAACCTGGTGGTGCAATGTGGCGGTATTGCTGGAAGTTGAACATAGTAACAACGGCCTACACACAAATTAGGAAACTGATTAGAAAGTATCAAACAACATTTCAAAAATATTCATTTGCCGAAGTTTCTAAAAGTATATTCTTTTTAGTCGAAAACTAAAAATGAAATATTTCTGACACAAACTTTAGATCATTGGTAAATTCAAAACAAGAGTATATTAGTACTTACAACATAGCCGTCAGGAGTCCAATTAATAATGTCCCACTTGATTGTAATATTTCCATTGGGATCAAGTGCATCATAAGCTTCTGCAAGTAAAAGAAGATGAGGGGATTGTACATATAATCCATTCTGATAAATGACAAACACCGAACAAACAAAATCACTATTAAGCCCCTCGTCCCACCCTGACACAGTAACATGACCACGGCCCACATGAATTGCCATGGTACATCAAGGCAGATCAAGGATCTATTTTTATCAGGGCATGCACTCTCATAACAAACAGTTTAGAGGATGCATCAGAATCACAACTCTTTAAATCTTAAGTTTCTATATTACATTATATTTTTCAGGCCATATGTGTGTAGTCTTGCCCTTGTATTCCCAAAAATTTCATTTTGTTACTCGAACCAATGGTCTACTGGTCCAGTGCTCACAAACTACTGGTAAGCTTACAAATAGCTCAAACAACTGTGCCTTATCCAATAAACATATGTGCTGTAAAATATAACACTAATGTCATACCCACATTGGTAGTACAAGATACATAGAACCTTAACAAGTCCTTTAGTTTGCACATTCACAAACTTCCCAATACATGTTTAGCTGATCGGATTAGATAGCCGTTTATTGTTTAGCCCGTGCAATATAATTTAAACATTAACAATTTTTTAATAAAACAACATAATATATACAAGACATGCATCTGTGTAATCCTATAGACACATGATAGTCCTTCTGAGAATAGCATCAGTATGCAGTAAGCTACTTATGCAATAATGATGATCAGCTCAATCTAGGTTCAAAAAGACCCTACTTGGAAAGAATTATTCAATTATATATTTCTTCCTTATCCAATAATTCTAAAACACTTACAAACACATTCTGATTGAGAATCAAATCTACATTATTTATATACACTCACTTAACATATCCTAATCAAAACTTTACCAAATTCTAATCACTAAACTCATAAATTCTTGAACCCATGAGCCAATTAATCCACACAATCATAAACCTCTATAAAAATCAAGCCTTTATCATTTCTTACAACCCATAAACCAATTTGATCAAATAATCACTACCCATTTCACCAATAACCAAAAATTTTAATACCCATCACACAATTTGATTAAAAAAACATATATATATACAATCAAGAAAAACCATAAATTAAGCCAAATTTAGTAAAATACCAAATTAAAACCTTCAAAAAAAAAGTTCAAACCTGTACAAGTGAAACTAAATGATGAAAAAATGATAGCAACAACAATGGTGAGCATTGATAGTCTTGTAAATGAATAATCCATAGTTTCAATGCAAATATTTGATGAGTATGACTATGGGATTTTGATTATGGGACGGTGGATGATGATGGGCTTCTCATAAATGAGTGATGCAAGAGTTAAAAGCTTGTTCAAGACATTTAAAAAGAAAGTGGGAACATGACATGAAAAATAATACTATTAAAGTGTTTCAAGTCTTTTAACTGGATACTGGCTGTCCGAGATGTGTATGTTTTCGTGTTATTTGACTTGTTCCGGAACATTCTTTTTTCTTCTTAGTTATAAATGAAGTTTCTTATATTTAATGGAGTTTATTGTTATTTGCTAAAATTGGTATTTTGCGTATGTTAAAATTTTGTTTTGTGCAATGTATAGATTAGTTTGCATTTCATTTAAATTGTATATGCTACTTCTTTTCTTTTTTTAAATGTTTTCTACAAAATACTACCAAAGAGTTATGATAAAATATGAGAAAAATAATTAAAATGAGAAGGAAAAGAAATAATCACAACCAGACATTTCAGATGCACTTACAAAAATAGATATATTTTTTTTCAAATTTGTCTTCTTATTTGAAATATGTAGCTAGAACTACTTCTCACCATTTTTATTTTTATTATTTTTCTCACCGAATCTCTTCCCTATTATCAGATACTTTTTCATATAAAGTGCGAAAATCATCCATGTAATTTTTTGTTTAATTTTTGGTCTTTAAAAGATGACTACTACCGATAATTTTTGGGTAGATAATTCTTCTTGAAATTGATAAACCGTAAAAATGATATTTGCTAGTCATAAGTCAAAATAATAAATCACTTTGGCTGATGTATAACATTTCGTCCGTCCTTTTGATTGGGAAGTGCTTTTAATAACATCCATTCGTTTTGTGCATCAAAACAAACTGATCTTAACTTACATTTGTTTTGGTTTTCTTTAGTTTTAATGAGAAAACAATATTGATGTAGGCGTTACATTTTTTAAATAGCATGTAATAAAGTATTGACATGGTACAATTTGAACTTTTAAAGGCAGAAGTGATAAAAGGAATGTAATCTGGTCGATCAAGATTGCAAATAATAAAATCCATTTGATTCACATTATAACTACGGGTGCATAAAAGAAATTAAACCATACTAATAGACACATTTTTTTTGAGACCGATGCATTTAAACAAAATTGAGTTTTTAGAAAAATTAACATAACAGCGCAAAATTTCATCGTTCTACCCATGACACCGGCCTAATCTTTAGGGGCGGGGATAGAGGGGGGAGAGGGTGGTCGTCCCTCTCTAGCAAGCCGATCGCTTTGTTATTTCTTATATGAATTTATGCCCATGACCTAGCTATAGGTAAATGACTCCCCTAATCTTTAAACGTCATAAGAATTAAAAAAGCTTGACAACATTTCATCTACGAGATTCTAATCTAATCTTTATTACGAGTAGTTGTCATGTATTTTTTTTATCAAAATTTTTAATTTGTAACTTAAATTTGTTGATGTGTATGATTAGTAGTTTAGTACTCACTAGAATAATCTAGTTATATAACTTTGTTTGAAAAACAATGAATTTCTCTCTCAAAAAAAAAAAAAAAAAAAAAAAAAAAACAATGAATTTCAGCCCCCGTTTATTGCAAAATAGTCGCTCGGTCCCTAGTCAGTCTTTACCCCTTTCATCTCTCATATCTTGGAATTTGAAAATATAACATGCTAAAATGTAAATATTATTCTAACTAACTTTTAAAAAAATAAAAATACTAGTGATCGCATCAAATAGAAAACTAGCAATGCATATACCTTTTTGACATTCATTTGCGTGTGATGTTTTGATGGCGGATACCATTGTGAATGAAAGAAACCACACAAGAACAAAGGAATTCGATAAACCCTCAAAGGGTGCCCAACCGGGACTTCAAGAGAAAACTCTCTTTTCTATAAACTCATAACTTCTTCAAAAACCTAAACCTATTACAATGATTTATAGTCTGGATGAATCTTGAAGAGAAAGCTAAATATCCCGACTATATATAAAATAAGGAAATGAAATAACTCCTAAAAATCTAAACTAATCTTTAACAAAAATAGGTAAACTATTAAAATGAAAAGATAGATTACGACAATATATTATATTGTCATTTTACCCTTCAATCTTCTCGAACCATTCAAACATATGACTTCACATGTTGACCAAAGAAACGACGGCTAAGCCAGAGGAGCGGGAGCCCGAACGTGCCCTGCATCATTCTCCTCCTCTTGGAAAAGACTCGTCGTCGAGTCTTGTCTTTCCAAGTCTCGAACTCTGAAACTTTCTAACCCCTCTTCGTTTATATACCACGGCTTCTCTATGGAGAATCATGTTCCATCATGCCAAACATTCGATAAGATCATCTAGGTGAAGTGACATCTTCCTCACTCACGTAACCGTTGCCTCGTTCGGCGACTCTACGATTAGCTTGATTTTAGAATCCGTCTGAAGTTCCTTCACTTGTTTAATGAGGTCTTCATTCTCTACAACACGTGATCCTTGTTTGTTAGTTGTATCGTTGCCTCGTCCGGCGAATCTACGAGTCACATAACCAAATGGTTGTCCACGCCCACATATTGTGAGGTAAAAAAGGCCATTATATCAGAAAGTTCAGCAGAAAAAATAGCAACTTCGAGCAGGTATAACTCCCTGTAGAGAACTCCAATCGCGAATCCGAACGGTGAGATTGTAGATTAATGTGTCCTGAACCTCGTGCCCAAAAATCACAGAAATCCAACGGTGAACGAATGCGTGCCGCCAATTATCTCACGACTGTGCAGAATATGACGAAGTGAAACAACTATTTTTGTTTCTCTTGATTTGGCTTCTCCAAATTGCGTGATTTCTTTTCCCCGAACCTGTGCTCATGATACCAAATGATGGTGGATACCGTTGTGAATGAAAGAAACCACACAAGAACAAAGAACAAAGGAATTCGATAAACCCTCAAAGGGTGCCCAACCGGGACTTCAAGAGAAAACTCTCTTTTCTATAAACTCATAACTTCTTCAAAAACCTAAACCTATTACAATGATTTATAGTCTGGATGAATCTTGAAGAGAAAGCTAAATATCACGACTATATTTAAAATAAGGAAATGAAATAACTCCTAAAAATCTAAACTAATCTTTAACGAAAATAGGTAAACTATTAAAATGAAAAAGATAGATTACGACAATATATTATATTGTCATTTTACCCTTCAATCTTCTCGAACCATTCAAACATATGACTTCACATGTTGACCAAAGAAACGACGGCTAAGCCAGAGGAGCGGGAGCCCGAACGTGCCCTGCATCATGTTTTGCTTCTTTCTCCCATTTTATTTTCAAGACGGTGCAAAACAGCACACATCTTTTACGCGTATGACCTCTTGGGAGGAGTACTTTTTTTCTTTTGCTCATTTTCTTTGTATGTTCGTATGAAAAAAGATCGCTATATCATACGTATGATAAATCAGATATTGTGTTATCCTTCTATGAAATAGTAATATGTAATCATCAAACAATCAATTAGGGAGCATATTGTTTTTAGTATATTTGATTATTTACATAGTTAATAACACAAATAACTAAGCATTTATTAAGAGCCTCTCAAATGCATAAGTTGAAAAAATGTTAAAAATAAGTTGATGCAACGAAAGTAACGGTTGAAAATATTTTTTTATTAAACAATAGCTTGATATTGCAACCTATTGATTAAGCTATTGCTATGTGAGAGGGTGGAATAGGTTGAGGCTGACTTTAAAAGGTTTTTAGCATTAGAGTAAAAATGGGTTCATAATCTAAAGCATTTTTTGCATTGGAGATACTCTTAATTATATTACTGTTAGGTATAAAAACGTTGATCCGAACAACTTATTCATTTAAGCCGAAAACACTACTTACGTTTAATTAAATATCGAATATGTAAATAAGCACTTTATTTTTTTTATTTTTTATTTTTCTTTTCTCTTACTTGTGACCCAATAACTTTTTACGTAAAACAAATAGAAAAGTCGAATCACGTTTGATTGTCATTTCATTTAACTATTGTCCTTAGAGTTCAAGCCTATTTTTCTATGCGAATATTTTAGTATGGTTGAAATTCGAAAATAGGTTTTATAACATTGAGTGGTTGTAATGTCATTGAAATATAACTTTTGGGACATGAATAAATTGACCTTTTATACTTGTTTATTGGTGCGCATGAGTTTTAGAAAATGCAACAAGTTTCATACTTACATGTCAATTTCTTGACCAGTAGTTTATGCCTTGAATAGTTGAATATATGTTCATCTTTGTAACTCTCTCATCTTAATCCTTGATCAGGGCATCATGCAAGAAATGGATGATGACAGTTGGGTAATTACTTGGATTTTATCCGACATCTAATGACAGTAATCCAATCATCGAGTCTATAGACATTCAGGTGTGAAACACATTATGCTTGAAGTCAATTTCATGTTGTCAATGCTACAAGTAAGGTTCCTATGTCTTTTCCCAAATTCTAAGTGTTCAAGATCAATACAATGTAAGAGAAAATAACCTCTTTTAGATTCTTTTTCTTGCCGCTTTCAAAGTGTTACAAAAGAAGACTTTAGTGAAAATATTTGTATGAGTAAATTACACCGTTAGTCCCTGAAGTGGTGCCAGATTTCATACGACATCAAAAAACGTGAAATCTTGCACCGTTAGTCCATTATATTGAAAATATTACGTGGGTGGTCCAATTTTCCTAATGTCGTTAGCTTTTATCGTTATCTCGTGTTGGTTCCGGGGTTCTAGAATAATGGT